>JASFAX010000903.1:0-54722 GCA_030737875.1 Allium sativum | reverse complement strand
GTGACTGAGCCGATCTAGTGCCTAAAGTGTGTGTATATATGCATCCACGAGCAACCACTAGCAACCACTTGTATCCATTTTGCATCCATCATACATAACATGTCTCAAACACATGTTTCAACCATAGGATTATCCTAACTAAAGGTCAAAGATACTAATGAGAGGACATACTAAAGATAAGATAAGATAAGCTAAGCGATAAAGGAGAAATTTAAAGACATACCCTCAAAAAGAAAAGGGTACAACGAACGCATCTTCTCTTCTGTCTCCCAAGTAGCATTGCTCTCATCATCTCCCCATTGCACCTTAACTAGTCTGACCTCTCGGTTCCTCAACTTTTTGATCTCCGACCCAAGAATGCATGTAGGAGCTCGTCTAATTGTTGCATCACGCTCTATTTCCACCTCTTTGAGCAAGCTCGGCTCTACCACCTCCGCGGCCTTGTGCAAATACTTCATCAAATGTGATACATGGAATATGTCGTGTACTCCACTAAGTTTCTCAGGCAACTCCACCCTATACGCCATCTTCCCAATCCTGTCTTTTATAGGAAACGGCCCTACAAACCTTGGCGCTAATTTCCCAACGGACCCAAATCGAACAACATTCTGTAACGGAGGCACTTTGATAAAAACCATGTCCCCAATGTCAAACTCAAGATCTGTCCTCCTCTTATCAGCATACGATTTCTGCCTATCTTGTGCTGCTTTCATCCTCCTTCGAATCAAATCAATCTTCTACGAGGTTTCCCTAACCATATCGGGCCCAAGTAGGATTTTATCGGTAGATTCCCACCAACATGTAAGCGAACGACAAGGCCTTCCATAAAGAGCTTCGAAAGGTGCCATGCCAATACTAGACTGAAAGCTATTATTATATGCGAATTCTACCAACGGAAGGTGCTCTTCCCATGTACCCCCAAAGTCTAGGATACAAAGCCTTAAAAGATCCTCTAGAATACGATTCACCCTCTCGGTCTGGCCGTCCGTTTGAGGATGATATGCGGTGCTCAAACATAGCTGAGTCCCTACCGCCTCTTGTAAACTCTTCCAAAATTCGCTAGTGAAGATGGGATCACGGTCGCTTACTATACTAGAAGGAATACCGTGCAAACGAACTATCTCTTTAATGTATACAGAAGCCAACCACGGAGCAGTCCTCTTACTTTTCACGGGAATAAAATGGGCGCTCATAGTAAGTCTATCTACTATAACCCAAATCCCCGTATTACCCTTCCTTGATCTTGGTAATCCATCCACAAAATCCATTGAGACGCTTTCCCATTTCCATAGTGGAACTTCCAATGGGTGAAGCAACCCACCGGGTTTCTTTTGTTCCGCTTTTACTCGTTGGCACACCAAGCATCTACCGACGTACTCGGCCACATCCTTTTTCATACCGGCCCAAAAGAAAACTCGCTTCATATCTTTGTACATCTTGTCTCCGCCGGGATGAATGGTCATCTTTGAGCGATGAGCATCATCAAGAATGGCCTTCCTTAAGTCTTTGTCTTGTGGTACACAAAGTCTATTATCCCTTCGTAACCAACCCTTATCGTCTAGGGTATACCTACGAAGATGGCTAGAGGACTCCCCTCCTTTGAGCTTTTCTACTATCTCAACCAACTGGGGGTCGTCTTGTTGTGCCTCACCAACCCGTCCTAGAAGTGTAGGTCTAACCTCCAAGGATGCTAACAAACCAGGTACTAGGTCAACGGAGGGTCTAAAGTCAAACATGGAGATGAATTCTAAGCTTCATCGTTCAACAAACAATGGACTCAAGGACAACCTTTTCCTACTTAAGGCGTCTGCTACCACGTTACCCTTGCCCGGGGTATATGCTATTTCAAAATCGTAGGAGGCTAAGAATTCCATCCACCGTTGCTGCCTTAAATTCAAATCCTTCTGAGAGAATAAGTATTTTAATGATTTGTGGTCAGTGAACAGTTCGAATTTCTCACCAAGAAGATAGTGACGCCAAGACTTAAGCGCGAAAACAATTGCGACTAACTCAAGGTCATGCGTTGGGTAATTCTTTTCATGAACCCTCAACTGCCTTCCACCATAGGCTATTACTCTTCCCTCTTGCATGAGGACCGCGCCAAGTCCTGTCCCACAAGCATAAGTATAAACGGTAAACGGCTTATTCCCGTCTGGCAGCACTAAGACTGGGGCTGAAGTTAAGGCTCTCTTTAAATGTTGGAACGCATCATCACAATCTGCGTCCCACGTAAAGACCAGGTTCTTCTTCATTAACCGTGCTAATGGAACTAATATTTTTGCGAAGTCTTTGATAAACTTCCTATAATAGCCAGCCAACCCCAAGAAACTTCTTACTTCAGTTGCATTTTTAGGGACCTTCCAATCTTGGATGGCCACCACCTTTGCGGGATCCACTGCTATCCCTTCTTTGGAAACCACGTGCCCTAAGAACCATACTTCTTTCCTCCAGAAGTGACACTTAGAAAATTTTGCCTTAAGGTTATGCGCTCGAAGGGTTTCCAACACTTCACTAAGATGTAGGGCATGCTCTTCTTCATTCTTAGAAAAGACTAAGATGTCATCCACAAAGACTACCACGAATTTGTTAAGGTACTCCCTAAACACCCTACTCATCAAATCAACAAAATATGCGGGGGCGTTTGTCAAACCAAAGGGCATCACTAGCCATTCATAGAATCCGTCAGGAGTCCTAAAAGCAGTCTTATCTATACTATCCTCAGCCACTCTCAGTTGATGAAAGCCAGTGGCTAAGTCCAACTGCGAAAACACTGAGGCGCCAACTAACTGATCAAAGAGATCGTCAATCCTCGGCAGTGGGTGTCGGTTCTTTTTAGTAAGCTTGTTTAGTTCTCTATAGTAAACACAAAGTCTAAGGGACCCATCCGCCTTTGTAGCAAATACTACTGGAGCACCCCACTCCGATATACTACGTCTTATGAACCCCTTCTCAAGCAACTCCTTCACTTGCTTATTGAGTTCCCTCCTTTCACGAGGATCCATGTGGCGCACTGGCAAAGATACGGGTTTAGCATTATCCATAAGATAAATTCGAAAGTCTATCTCCCGCTTTGGAGGTAAGCCCTTCACCTCCTCAAACACATCCGGATATTCCCGGACCACCTCCACCGATCGCAGATTCTCTACAGACGCGTCAAGCGATTCAAGATAACTTAATATAACGGAATTTATGGGATTACAAAAGATGTCGAGAACATTACCAAGGCGAGTCACAAGCCTAACTACTCTCCTTTCACAATCAAGAATGGCCCCATTTCTAGATAACCAATCCATTCCTAAAATTAACCCATAGCCCGTGAAGCCCAATACATAAGCATCACATCTAAATTCAACGTTAAGTATAGAGATTTTCAAATCCAAACATATCATGGTCAAATGAGCCGAACCCCCAATTGGATTTGAAACAACCAAGGGATCCTCTACTAAACTGGTGTTCAAGTGCAGTAATTCAACTAATGATGCAGAGATAAACGAATGAGATGCGCCAGAATCGAATAAGGTACAGACAAGATGATCAAACAGAAAAACTAAGCTTTCAACAGAAATTGTTCTACCTCTTTCTTGCAGCGGTGGGGCCGCAATAGCCTGAACTTGCCCCCTTGCCTGCCCTGGTGCCATAAGAGCCTGCACCTGTCCTCCCGAGGTAGACCCTGCCCTCTGCCCCTTCTTTGGGCAGTCCTTCACCAAATGTCCCGCATCTCCACAATGAAAACAACCAGTCTTCTTTTTCTTTCTACAACCTTTGCTGAGATGGCCAGGCGTCCCACAATTGAAGCATCTCTTCTTCCCTTTGCCATTATTGTTTTTACCACCCTTCTTATTTTGCTGTTGGGGTTTCTTCTGATCCCCTTTCTTTTCAACTGCCTTATCCTCATGCATAAGTGCCATTTCTACTAGCCTTTCAAAGGTGGCTCCCATAGGGATGTGGGTCATAGCCAACCCTTGCAACGGTTCATTCAAGCCTCTAACGAACCTCAAAGCTTTCTTCTCTGGCGTGTTCACCAACTCCAAGCCAAACCTTGCTATCTGATTAAATTTATTGACATATTCCTTCACTGATAAGCTCCCTTGCTTTAATGCCAGGAATTTTTCCATATTTAAATTCTCCTCTGCCCTTGAAAGAAACTTTGCCTCAAACCTTCGTCTGAAATCCGCCCATGAATCAACTAGACGTTCCCCGTTAGTGACCTCCCACCAAAACGAGGCCTCTCCCTTCATTAACCAAGCAGCTAAACGGACTTTCCTCCCATCTTCCACTTCAAAGATATCCAACAATTCCTCAGTCTCCTTAAGCCAGTCTCTGGCCTCCACAAAAGTCTCAGTCCCTTGAAAAGTTTTTCCGCCCATAGCTTTAAACTCCTTGCACGTCTTTGCAAAAGTATCAACACGAGGAGGAGGAGGAATGGGTGCAACTGGGGGTGGAGGAACATCTGCTGGGCCTGCAGTGGTGGCCCTAGCCTCCAAATATCTCCTAAACCACCCTGGAACCGTCACACCTTCTGGGAGATTAAGATCTTCAGCCATGTTGAAACGAAAAAGGAAAGATTCAAAATGGAGAATTCGAAAGATAAAGATAAGGATATGGCTATTTGGGATTATGTTTTTCATAAAAACTCTCTTTAAATAACATGTTTTTGAAAGCACTTCTTCCAAAAATACTTTAGAAAAATATTTTTCTAAAAATTTTATCTGTTCTAGTAACCTTATGCTCTGATACCACGTGTAACACCCCACGTCCATTAATGTCACTCACAAAGGGAATGCCTTAACTTCTATGGAGGTTTTAGGTGAATATAGAACAGTAAAATTTCAACAAGACAGATATAAAATAGTACTTGGAAATTTAAAAACTTTATTTCAATCGCAGCAGAAGTCAAAACATGTTTGATTGCATCATAACACCATAATCAAAGTCAAGTACAATATCTATCTTGATAAAACAAGTACATAATCCCATTACATAAATAGCCATTAAAAAGAAAGATAACAAGCTGGACTTTACTTCAGCAGTCCAAGCTTTCCAAGAGATAAGCAATCCAATCAGACTCCACTGGAACTTGGCCCAACCTGAGGACCTGAAGGGAGAAAAGGATGAAAAAGAGGGGGGGGGTCAGACATAAAGTATGGCGAGTATGATAATTCTACAATACTATTATCAAAATAACTGGACTAAGGCATAAGCTGGAAAACAAGGAAATGTCTATGAAAGAGCAGATTAAGCACATAGACAATCGCTAAAGGAAACGTTATAGGCGCTCCTAAATACTAAGGATAAACACTATACTGCACCACACCGGTCACCCTAAAGATTGATCCCACTTAGCTTCACTTAGAAACATTCTTAATGGCTTTACGTACTCCTAGCTGACTACATAGGTGCCGCCTGCCCCTATCTCCACTAGGTGTACCCCACTTTCTATTTTTCGATCGACTCCCTACTCGTAGATACCCGTGCTGGCCCCACAGTGGGGTGTATCATTCCCCTAAAGTGGCAACCCGATATAACGGAGATGCACGGCTTATACCTACACGATGCAACAACGTCTTACCTACCAGCCCGGGTCCACACACGCATATGAAACCTGTTGGACTTGCGTTGCCACTGCTCCCTGTTTTGGCCTCTTATAGTCGAACCCAGTATGCGTGTCCCGTCCTCGACTTGGGTCGAGCCCACAAAGATACGTTTTGGGATACTGGTTGAAATGGGCCCCCATTATCTCCCACAAGCATTCCACCTAAGCTTGTCCCCTTAGTCAATCCCACTTAACCCACTATTCATGTTCGTTACATGTGTGTTTGGTTAAGTCTAATCGTATTTCAAATGCCTCTAAAGGCAACCACTAGATTCCTCTTGCCACCCAAGGCACCTACTTAACCCCCATGTCCCACCTTACATGATTATCTGGTTAAGTATTTCTTAATTCATTAAGACCATAACCTCATAATGACCTCTCACATTAGACTGGCATTTATGGCAGCTGGATTTGCCGTGCGGGTCCGGGCAGTCTTACACCATAAAAGAGTCTAACCTCGTGTCTTTACAACTGTTATGCTTTAGTTTGGGCCTAGGACCTCTCACATTGGGCCGACATTTGTGACTACTGGATTTGCTGGGCGGGTCCGGGCAGGTTTACGTCACAAACGGGTCCAACCTCGTGTCCTAAGCATTGATTATTATTAATAATCCACTTTCCCCAATTTTAATAATTCCCTATTTGAATTATTAATTAATTCCAAATTTAGCAATGTCCATAATTGACTCAATTATGGACATCCATTTAAGGCATGCAAAATCATATCAATTGCACCCCAATTTATTAATTTCCTAATATTCCCCCTACCCCACGTTTGAACGTTTATTTGCAAAATGTATGCTAGACCCGATTAGTCTAACTCATAGCATAAAAGAAAATATTCACAACAACAACATATATATATGTGACTAAATGAATACTAAAAAGGGGTGAAGCTTGCATATATCAAAATTACAACTTGCATAAGGTTATACATGTCATGGGTCTAAGGGTGTCAACTTATTCATAATTCACATAATATGATTTTGATCAAGTTCCATAAACTTGTATTGGACATGTGTGAATCAACATCATTTACAATATGGTTTTATATGGGTACACCTAACTCAATAGGCAAATTCCCAAAAATCAAAATTCATTTAATCATAGATTCATGTATATGGGTACACCTAACTTAATAGACAAATTCCCATATTCAAGATCCAATTAATTTGTAGATTCATGTATATGGGTACACCTAACTCAATAGGCAAATTCCCATAATCTATTATAAAAAAAACATAAACTTTAAACATGATCCAATTCGCATAAATGATAACATCATGATTTTACAACTTGCATGATTCAACACAACTTAACATGACATCATTACTATATAACATAAGTATTTCAACATATGTAAGGTTTACAACATATCATATCATAATTTGCAACATAGCTTGATATGATTTACAACATAGCATAGCATGATTTACAACATGGTATAACATGATTTATAACATAGCATAGCATGATTAATCACCTATGACATAGCATAGGATTATTTACAACATAATCACTACAACATAACAATATATATATATATGATAACATAATAGCATAAGAGATCCACAACAAAATTTACAAATACATAACAATTCATATCACTTTCTTGTGATCCAATTCATAACTTAATCGAATTACTTTATAATAACATTGTGAGAATAAGCATACTCACAATTTTAAAGAAGAGAAATAGAGAGAGAGTGCTTTTGATTTGATTTGAGTAGATTTAGTTTGTAGATTAGGCCTTCTTCTTCTTTAGTTTGTGACGGCTATGCTAAACTCCATGGCAACGGCATGTCGGTAGCTCTCCAATTTTTCAAGTGATTTAGGGTTAGAGTCTACCCACTTATTTATAGATGTTAGGATTCATTTAGGCCATTAGATTTAACCTAGAAATAACCGCAGCCATTTAGACCAGATGGGGTTTATCTTATTGACTCAGCAATGAGTTAGAAGTGACTCAGCAAACACTCAGCAAATTAATAAACTTCTACTCATGTTTACATTAACTGCCCATATATATATAAATATATATAAATATATATATATATATATATATACACACACGCACCTATTCATGAATTCAAATTAATCCATAATTAACTTATGACCATTTCTACACATTAATTTTCCAATTAATGTCTTAATTCCATTTTTCGCCTTTTAAGGCAATTCACATATCTCAAATTTGTTATATGCCTTTTTAAGGCTATTTCGTGCAAATTCTCAATATTAATTCTTTTAATTTGTGAATATTAGTATTAACTGATTTACGGGGTGTTACATAATTCATCAGCCCACATGGCTCTAGCCCGCTTCAGTCTTCTTTTCAGAATAGACTTAATCACTTAATTTGCCGCTTCGACTTGTCCGTTCGATTGCGGGTGCGCCACAGAGGTGTATCGATTCTCAATGTGGTATTTTTGGCAGAAATTTCTGAATTCAGTACTATCGAACTGAGTTCCGTTATCCGTTATTACAATCTTTGGAATCCCAAATCGACAGATGATGTTTCTCACGATAAAGTTGATCACTCGTTTGGTTGTGATCGTAGTTAGTGGCTCAGCCTCGACCCACTTAGTGAAATAATCCACGGCCACAATGGCGAACTTTGCTCCGCCCCTTACTATGGGGAGACTTCCAATGATATCAATTCCCCACATAGCGAAAGGCCATGGGCTCATCATTGTTTTTAACTGATTAGGAGGTGCTCTAGGTATCTTCGAAAATCTCTGGCACGCATCACACCATCGTGCGTATCTCGCTGCATCCTTGTTTATGGTTGGCCAGAAATAACCATGCCACAACACCTTTTTTGCCAAAGTTTGCCCTCCAGTGTGGTCGCCACATTCGCCTTCGTGGACCTCTTGTAGCACACGTTTGATGTCATCGTGGGCTATACACCGAAGGAGGGGCATCGAAAACCCTTGTCTATAAAGAACTCCACCTTGCAGAACGTATCGGGCGTCTTTACGAATTACCTTACGCCTCTCGCTTTTCTTGGTCGGAAGCGTTCCATTCATCAGGAAATTCTTTAGAGGGGTCATCCAAGACTCCCTTTTTGGTTTCGCCTCTAGTATTAGGTCGATTTCCATTTGATCTATGCTAGGGGACCGAAGTACTTCAACGGGGGCTAGCCCAGTCACTTCAGGGTCGTTGGAACTAGCCATCTTTGCCAACTTATCCGCCTGTTGATTCTCTGACCGCGGAATATGAGATATGCTGTAGTGATCAAAATCGTTCAGCAACTCTTTCACTTTCTTTAAGTATAAAATCAATCTTGCACTTTTAGCTTGGAATTTTCCAGTAACTTGGTTCACAACTAACTTGGAGTCGCAGAAGATGTTCAGCTTTGTGACCTCTAATTCCTTTGCGATCTTCAATCCGGCTATCAGAGCATCATATTCGGAATCGTTGTTAGTGGCATGAAACCCCATCCGGATTGCATAGGTTATCAATCGTTTCTCGGGGGTTTCAAGCACTATTCCAGCGCCAGATCTTTCGTCATTCCTAGCGCCATCAGTATACAATCCCCAGGCATTGGGATCGAAAAGTAATTTTGAGGGATTGTCCTCTTCATTGGCTATATCTTCCTCTGGTACGGTGAACTCTGCTATGAAATCGGCTATCACTTGCCCTCGAATTGACCGTTTGGGCTGAAAGTTCAAATCAAATTGACTTAACTCAATATTCCATTTGAGTAATCTTCCAGATGCCTCTGGTCTCTGTAGGACTTGCTTGAGTGGATGATCGGTGTATATGGTAATAGGATGTGCCTGAAAATAATGTCGAAGCTTTCTAGAGGCGACCAGCAAACTATACGCCAACTTTTCTATCCTCGGATAATTACGCTCTGCTAGCGTCAATTTTTTGCTCACGTAATATACAGGTCTTTGGACCTTATCCTCTTCTCTTACCAACGCTGAGCTAATCGAATGGGATGACACTGCCAAATACACGAATAAGTCCTCGTGATCCATTGGCTTAGATAATATCGGAGGTTTCTCCAGGTGCCTGAGTAAATTCTGAAACGCTTCTACACAGTCGGGTGTCCATTTGAAGTGGCGTTTCCCTCGCTTTATTAATTCGAAGAATGGGATGCACTTATCCGTAGCCCTGGAGATAAATCTGCTTAGTGCGGCCACTTTTCCGGCAAGGCTTTGCACATCCCTAATTTGCCTAGGTTCCTGAATGTCTCTGATTGCCGCGATCTGATCTGGATTAATCTCAATCCCGCGGGAACTGACGATGAACCCCAAGAATTTTCCGGAGGCAACACCGAATGAACATTTGGTTGGGTTGAGTTTCATTCCGTACTTTCGAAGGATGCTGAACATCTCCGCCAAGTCCATAGTGTGATGGGAGGATTGCTTGGACTTAACCAACATATCGTCGACGTAAACTTCCATCGTTTTCCCGACCTGGTTATAAAACATTCTGTTAACTAAACGTTGATATGTAGCGCCCGCATTCTTCAAGCCAAAAGGCATCACTACATAACAATATAACCCCAGATCTGTGATAAAACTAGTGTGTTCTTGATCTGGAACATGCATCGGAATCTGGTTATATCCTGAATAAGCATCCATAAATGAGAGAAGCTCATGACCCGCCGTCGAGTCTACCAACTGTTCAATCTGGGGTAACGGGAAACTATCTTTTGGACAGGCTTTGTTTAAATCCAAGAAGTCGATACACGTTCGCCACTTCCCGTTGGCCTTCTTTACCAGGACTGGATTCGAAATCCAGTCTGGGTAGGTCGAGTCTCTGATAAATCCATTACTCTTTAGCTTTCCAACTTCTTCTTTCAAGGCAGCGGACCTCTCTGGGCCCAACATTCGCCTTTTTTGCTTTACCGGAGGATGTTTAGGGTCAATGCTTAAGGAATGGCTCATGATTGATGGGGATATCCCACACATGTTCGCGTGGGTCCAAGCAAATACATCCTAGTTGTTTTTTAAGAAATCCGTCAATTCTTTAGCAAGATTCGGATTTAACTGGGATCCAATCTTAAGGACCTTCTCCGGGTCACTATCATCGATCGGTACATCCATAGTTGTCTCGTTGAGAGTCGCCATTCTGCCCCCGGTTCTTGATCCTCTCTGGGATCTATATCCTCGGGAATCTCTCTGGGCGACTCTCCAACGACTATCCTCTTTGGTTGCTATAAGGTCTCCGCCCCCGTTGGGGGAGAAGCGCCTTTAGTTTCAATATCCCCTCCATTGCGAAGTAACTTTAGTTCGGCAACATAACATGCTCGCGCAGCGACCTGATCCCCTCTGACGATTCCAATGCCAACTTCTGTGGGGAATTTCAATAACAAGCACCAGAGGGCTATACAGGCTCTAAACTTTGCGAGGGCCGGCCGGCCCAAGAAAGCATTGTAGGGGGATTCAACATCCAAAACCACGAAGGGAAGGATTCTCACTCTCTGGCGTTCTCCTTCCCCAAGTGTAACTGGTAACTCTACATAACCCATTGGAGCGGTAGATGCTCCGTTGAATCCACGGATCCATCCTTGGCAGGGCTTCAAGTCTTTTATTTCGAGGTTCATCTGGTCAAATGTCCTTTTGAAAAGAATGTTGACAGAACTCCCGTTGTCTACTAAAACCTTATGAACAGTGGCTGGACCAATAGGTACTGTAATTACAAATGGATCTTCTGTCGGAGCATGGACTCCAATGCTTTCTCGTTCTCGGAAAACGACATCGTCGGTCATCATCTTTTGCTTCTTCACCGGGATATTGTCCTCGGGGTTGCTACACTCCCCTACCTCGAGGTGTTGTTTGGCTGCATTGATGTATTGATCCAATGCCTTGGAACTATGCCCGGCGAGATAAAGTCCTCCGATTACGGTATTGATAACAATGTTCTTTCCCTTTTGCTGGGCAGTCGGCCTAGCAGCAAG
This sequence comes from Allium sativum, assembly GCA_030737875.1. Lineage (NCBI taxonomy): Eukaryota > Viridiplantae > Streptophyta > Magnoliopsida > Asparagales > Amaryllidaceae > Allium > Allium sativum. Next base: position 43,215 of record JASFAX010000903.1, on the reverse strand, counting down.
TTGATTCTGGTTCTGATTTGGGGCCTGCACTGCTTGCCCCCTATCTCTGGGCGTCACTCTGTATTCATCTAATTTTCCTTCTCGAAGAAGCCTCTCGACTACATCTCTTAGGTGACGGCATTCATTTGTCGAATGGCCATGAATCTGATGAAAGAGACAAAACTTCCCCGTTTCACGCTCTTTCTCCGTCGACTCTCTGGGAGGTGGCCTCTTATTCTGGAGGACTTCATACGCATCCATGAAGATATTTTCCAGAGTATCATTTATTGGTGTATAACTTTCAAAGGCCGTGGGACGAGTCCTTCTTTGGGAGTCGTTCCCTCGGTTCCTCTTCCGGTTGTTGCCGTTACCATTATTATCGTTGTTCCCTAACTGACGACCACCCTGAGTCCGATTTCCAACATTTACTTCGACCTTCCCCGAGCTGTCTCCTGTTTGCTTAATGGCGACATTGCTCTGGATTTCCTCCTTATCGGCCGCTTTTCCCTTTCGGTTAGCATATACTTCTTCCCGTCGTAAGTATACGCTAGCCTTCTCGTAGAATAATTCTCTAGTATGGGGTGACTTGCCTGCCAGGTATCTCCTGAATTCAGTGTCTTTATCTACTCCATCAATCAATGCTGCGACAACGGTTGGTTCATGGGGATCTTTAACTTCAGTAGCGGCCAAATTGAAACGGTCTAGGTACACCTTCAAACTCTCGCCTGGTCGCTGCTTGACAAGGAACAAGTCAATCACACTTTTTGTTTTTTGTGCATAGATACGGAATTGTTCTACGAACTTCTCGCTCAACTCCCTGAAGCTAGAAATCGATCTTGCTGGCAAGCGAGTAAACCATAGCAGTGCTACATCCTCCAAGAATATGGGAAACGCTTTACACTTGACAGCGTCAGAAGCTGCAGCAGCGGTCATCGACCAAGAATATCTCATCAGATGCTGGACGGGATCAGACCTGCCCGCGTATTGGTTCATCTGCGGCATGTTGAAACGCCTTGGGAAAGTCGCATCCAAAATATCATCAGTGAAAGGGGTGTGACTGCGGTTGATCCCCCAATCTTCATTCCGTTGTCCACGGCTATCTGCCAGGATCTGATGGATCATGGCTGCAACATTTGCACTGGTCAGCGGAGGTTCAGGGTCAGTGCCTATGGCTCGGCTGGGTTCTCTAATCTCCCTTCCGGGAGCAGTCACGAAATCCGGGGCTCGGATAGGGCTTCGTTGCCCCCTGTTACCATGAGCATGTGCGCGGCGACGGGGCTGAGGTAGTTTGTTATGTACGGGACTATCCACATCTCGAGCCCTGGGAGCTGCGGCTTGATCGTTCACATTATGGTTTGAGGGCCCCGCCTCCAGTGCTTCTTCTTCCCGTGATGGCAGGGTTCCGAATCGAAGCTGCTCTATATTTTCGGCTCTCTCATATGGTCGCCGTGGAGGTCTCGGCGATTCTTCTGACGAAGAAGTATATCCTGGAGTGAGTGGACGGATCGGCGGCGGTCTTTGCCTTGCTAGTTCATCAAGCCTTCTATCCATATCAGTCAAATTTTGTCGCAGGACGGAACTTTCCTGCCTTTGGGCAGCCAATTCATCAAACAATCTCTCCCACATTTCGGAGAAGCGAGAGAGATCCCCCTCAGTGACGGGAGCAGCAGGATCATATTGGTCATTATCACTTTCTCTTATGCGCAAAGAGCTTGAGCCGGGTCGAGCAGAGGGGCCAGGACGGTAGGAGCGAGCCATAGGCTCCTTTCCAGGTCGAGTTGTATTCTGATCATCAATTCGGATCGCTGCGGTTCGTGGATGGCGGCTCGCAGCGCCCCCCTTGAGGTCGATTCGCGGTCGCGGTACGCGGAGGGTTCGAGGCGTTACCTCGGGATCGAGTAACAACCCCTTCAGCAGTCCGGATCGCTTCGTTCTCGTCGACTCGGAGCGTGGTGTCTTCGTCGGATCGGTTCGCCCCCTGCGCTCCGCGATCCAGAGTTTCTTCATTGCCCAGCTCGTGCACACTCTCTTCAATTGTTTCATTGGTCTGTGAAGCTCGTGCTTCCTTAGATCTTTTTCCAGCCATGATATCCGAATCGCTGGAATCTGCAAAGAATTGAATAGTGAAACTTTAGGACTGATTTCTCAGTGAAAGCACCAAAATGTTAGATCAAAATTTGGACCTAACACCCAAATTGTTCTGAATCTTATAGAGTTTCAACTGAAGAATGAGGAAAATGAAAAGAACACACAGAATTTATAGTGGTTTGGCGTTAACGAGCCTACGTCCACTTTATATATTATTGATTATACTTTGAAAGCTAATACAATCAATGATTACTCTTAATACTCTTGTAGTTTGACAATAATGGCAGATTCAGTATTCAATATTGCCAAAAGATCCCAAAAAATGCCAAGCTCTGGGCTATTTATAGCTGATTTTGTCAGGCGGGTAGTGGTAACACGTGGCACGAATCCCGAGAAAATCGGATCGCATCGCCTCCGTTGAAGAAATAGTCAAATTTGCCGTTGTGGACAGGTGTCGCGATCCCCTTGAAAATCGGATCGTGCAGATGGGGAGAATCGGTCAGAATGACGGTTAGGGACACGTGTCGCTAGATCCGTGCGCCTCGGATCGCTGAAGACTAGCTCATGCTTGAACGGGTCAGAGGGTTCGCCATGCATCAAGGGATCGGATCGGTCTAATCTTGGCAACAATATAGGTTCGGATCGAGCCGCACAGAGGTTTCGTCCCGCTGATGGAATGCGGGCGATCCGTCGAGACGCGATCCGATGGTGGGCGAGTCGATAGTGTGCGATCCGACATCGGGCGAGCTGATGATGCGATCCATTCCTTCATGTTCTTAGAGATCGTGGTTTTATGCTTTCTTCTTATGAATGATCCTGGGTGGCTTGGTCAAAAAGCTAGCCAACACGTTAAGTTGCAATCATTTATTTCTCTACAATATCATGCATAGCCATTGAGAATCAAAGTTCAAATTTTAAAAATCCATGACATAAAACAAAATTTTTAGTCCCTATTATTTAAACTAAATCATTTTAAATATCCTAAACCCATTAAAATTTCTAAAATAAATTTTTTAATTTGTCCCCAAATTCCTGGTTGTTTCACTCTCCCCCACTTAAAATCTTTTCGTCCTCGAAAAGGAACGAAGCTAAAAGTGTTTTATTATCCTACTCAATTTTCCACTCTTTATTATTCATACATTGGTTTAAATTATTTTATAGTTGAACCAATAATTACACTACACAATCATCAATCAATTGTTTGATTAACTTTTTGAATATTTATAACTTTTATATATTCAAAAGTCATATTTTCTAAAACATATAATTACAAATACGTTAATTATGAACTAGGCACTCTCAACTCATTCTTGGGCATTACTAACCCCATCTCTAATGAGTTTTCTCATTCTAGGATACTGCTGATCCTATCTCTAATGAGTATTCTTTATTGGATATTACTAATCCAATCTCTAATGAGTCTTTTGTTTAATTCTAATGAGCTGTATCCCAAAGATTTGAGCTAACCAAAGCTCTGATACCAACTGAAAAGACCCGTAAATTCCCGCTCTTTGGATCGACCATAAACCACACAAGTCTGACCCAAAAGTTGGAAATCCACGAATACTTTAACTTTGGGAATACAACACGTCAGAACAATAACATCAGACTTTTATAAACATTACGGTAATGTTACATCAGAGTATAGAATATCAAAGTACATAGAATAAAATTACAGTGGAAGGTAAATTACAATATTTTAGTACATTGCAGCGGAAACAATAAAATAGATACAACGGAAGACAACTATGCTCTGGACATGGATTTAAGCTTCGATCCAGAATCCTGCTCGAGATAAGAACCTGTAGACAAATTACTCGATAGTCCATGTGGAAAACAGGGCACCCGAGTTTGCAAAGGTGGAAACAAACAACGGGTCAGTTATGGGACTGTTATGAGAAATCTAACTTAACTAATCTAATAATAATAGGGCAAATCTAAGGACCACGCCGCTAACGCGGAACGAGTTTACTCCAATGGATTGCCGTGCAGAATTAAAGGTAAATCGTAAAATAATGCAATGCTTTTTGGAAAAACGAAACCATTATAAGACTCAAGTCCTATCACACAATGCAATGCAAACCAGAGGATAGAGTTTTACCTTATAACGGTCAAAAATGCTTGATACGTTAAAAACGGATTTGATATTATTATTAGTGTATATATGTTTCAAAAACATTTCAATCATAATGTATCAATCATAGACGGCATAGTACCCCATCCTAATATGTCGCCATACTAGTTCTATAATCAAAACCGCATGGTGTCGTGTAACACCCCACCTCCGCCAATGCCGCTCTTGCAAGGACATTAGCTTTGGAGGGGCGTTAAACAAGGTAAACATGCATGCAGATATCACAAGACAGAACATATAAGTAAAACAGAGTAGTAAAGCAGCGGATAAAACTTAGCATTTCAAAACCATAGTCATGTTACAACAAAGTACTTGGTCATTATTTTCCAACAACAAAGTCTAGATAAAAGCATAAACTGAAAAACTGAAATACATAAAGTACTATCCCCAAAATGAAGTGATAAACCATAGCTAGCTCAATGTCCAAGACCGTACATGAGCAAATCCAGTAAGCAAGCTGTAAAGATCCAAGCTAAGCTCCAATGTTCCCACCCTGAGGACCTGAGGGGAGGGAAACGGAAGAAAAGAGGCGAAAGAAAACGGGTCAGTCAAAAAGACTGGTAATCCCTACTACTATCTGTCTATGAACTAGTAAAGTTAACTGGCATGAGAAGCTGAGATGAACATAAGGATAATAACATACTGGCATGATGATTAACTAACAAGATAGATAAAGGTGTCATCGCATAATCAAGGTTAAGTTTTGCACCACGGGTGTACTAGCATTCTAACATGTCAAGCAAAAACAAGAATTGATCCCTTGGCCCAAGCTTGGCCCAATATAATGAGGTGACCTAAATCAAGGTCCAACTACACTGTCTAGTCGATCGGCTCCCTATAAGCCTAACTCGTCAAGTGTCGGTGTCATGCGGCTTAATCATGTAATGTTGTTGACTGTGCAGGGTCCACCCCAGGGTGTATCTGGCCCTACGGTGTAACCCTCTGACACCATACCATGATGCACAGTCCAAACCTACCATTGCCCGTGTTCAACTCCGGACTTGATGTGCACGACCATGGTCCGCCTGAACAACTGGGGCATCATTCAGCCGTCTCTTTTGGTCTCTTACAATCAGCCCAGTAATCGTGCCCCACCCTAGCCTAGTCCTAGGGTCTTATGATACATCTAGAAGGTTACTGCTGAAAAGGACCACGCAACTAGGGTTTCTTAACGGGTTAAATGTGGTTAACCCGATCCAAACGTGGATTAAATCGGTTAAGAGTACCCAAGGCTCCTGACTTAACCTCGATTAATCCATCAAGCCCAAGTTGGTTAAGTATTAAGTGGACCATGACTTAACCCTAATCAGGAGGCATTAATTAACTTAATGCGCTTTAACCTCTCACATTAGACTTTGTTGTGGTTACTAGTTAAGCCGGGCGGGTCCGGGTAGCTTTACACCACAACTAGGTCTAACATCGGGTTCGAGCACAACATGACCAACTTCTCACATTGGGTCCTATTGTTTGTAGCCACTAGTTAAGCCGGGCGGGTCCGGGTAGATTTATGCTACAAACTCAACCCAACCTCGAGTTGGCCACACTCATATTTTCTAAGTGTCATGTCCATTATGTTTCCAAAACACAATTACAAGTTAACATATTACGTCATGTTACAAAAATCATGTTCATGTCATTATGTTACCCAACCCTAACATAATCCCATCGTTTACATAATCGCAACAACGCATAAAGGATAAAATAGGGAACTTGGCATAACCATGACATAAAGGTGTTGAAGCCACAAGTTTAACATGGTGGCATATGAAATGTACATATGTTCATATACTTGCTGTAACACCCCACACCCGCTACGGTCACTCACTAAGGGAATGCCATAACATCGGTGGAGTATTTTAAGTGAATATAGAACAGAAAAATTACAACAAGACAGATATAAGTAATACTTATGAATTTAAAACATCATTTCATTGCAGCGGAAAGTAAAGCATGTTTGGTTACATCACAAAACCATAATTAAGAGTCAAGTACATAATATCCATCCTGATAAAAACGAAAGTACATAATCCCACTACATAACCTAATAGCCATAATAGAAAAGATAAACTGAGCTTTACATCCACGGTCCAAGCTCCAAAAGATAGATAAAGCAGTCTGATCAAAGCCCACTAGTGCTAGGCCCACTCTGAAAACCTGAAGGTTGGGAAAAAGATAAAAACAGCGGGGTCAGACATAAGTCTGAGCGAGTCCTATAACTTTAACAATACAATCATTAAAGTAACCAGAGAAGACATAAGCTTGATATACGGTGTCGTCTGGGGATGAATGGCTACACTAAGCAGCTTGGTAGACTTAGGATAAACTAAGAAACGTAAAAACGCATCCACCCAACCAAGGATAATTACTACACTGCACCACACCAGTCATTCCTACTTAAAGGTTGATCCCACTAAGTGTACTTAGTAATTTAGTAGTTTCGTGTACCCCTATCTGACTACATAGGTGTACCCACTACTCCCCAAGCGATCGGCTCCCTTACGTAGATACCCGTGCTGGTCCCACAATGGGGTGTATCATTCCCCAAAGTGGCAACCTGATAATATCAACGGTGCACGGCTTTATACCTACCCGATGCAACAACGACTTATCAACCAGCCCGGGTCCACACACGCATATGAAACCCGTTGGTCCTGCGTTGCCACCGCTAACCTGTTTTGGCCTCTTATAGTCAAGCCCAATATGCGTGTCCCGTCACTCGACTAGAGTCGAGCCCATTAAGATATGTTTGGGATATTGGTTGAAATGGGCCCCCACAAGCTACCACCTAAGCTTGTTATTTCTAGTGAATCCCGCTTAACCCTTTAACCATGCCCACTTACATGTTATAAATTTTGGTTAAGTCATTAATCATATTTTAATTGCCATTCAAGGCACCCACTAGATTTCCACATGCCCCCCCCAAAGCACTTACTTAACCCTTTAACCATGTTTTAATTACATGTTCCACTTTGGTTAAGTATTCTAATCGTATTTTCTATTGCCACCCAAGGCAACCCACTAGATTCCTCATGCCACCCAAGGCACCCACTTAACCCCCATGCCCCACTACATGCTAATATGGTTAAGTGTTTCTTAATTAATTAATTAAGATCATGACCTCATAAAGACCTCTCACATTAGACCGTCTTTTATGACTGCTGGATATGCCGGTTGGGTCCGGGCAGCCTTACGTCATAAAAAGGGTCTAACCTCGTGTCTTTACTTTAATCACGTATTTAATTTGTGCCTAAGACCTCTCACATTGGGCTAATATTTGTAGCAACTGGTTAAGCTGGTTGGGTCCGGGCAGTTTTATGCTACAACTGAGTCCAACCTCGTGTCTTAGTCGATTAATTACACCTAATTAATCACCCTCATAATTTATATTAATTATCCCTAATTAATTAATCATGTTTTCCAGAATATGGGTAGACCTAACTCAATAGGTAAATTCCCAACTCCGTAGTATGGGTAGACCTAACTCAATAGTTAATTCCCAACTCCATAATATGGGTAGACCTAACTCAATAGGTAAATTCCCAATTATGTCCATTTAATTTATGTTACTCTTAAGCATACCCATTCCATATCATTTTATTAACATGCATATTAACCCCATCGTTCCCCACGTAATTCGTTCTCGTAACGTGACATAATAAAAGGGAAGATTCATCACAAATGTCATGGGTTTAACCAACATAGCTTATAACTTTATCATGGGTTCAAAAGGTGTCAACTTGCATATATGAGCATACATTAAACCCAACTAGCATTTAACCCAAACTTGCATTATGCATGTCATAAAAAGAGATAAACTTGCATATGAACTTGCACATAAACTTGCATATGAACTTGCACATAAACTTGCATATGAACTTGCATCATAACTTACATATGAACATGTATCATAACTTGCATATGAACTTGCATCATAACTTGCATATGAACTTGCATCATAACTTGCATATAAACATGTATCATAACTTGCATATGAACTTGCATCATAACTTGCATATGAATATGTATCATAACTTGCATATGAACTTGCATCATAATAGGGTAAATGTAACACCCCACCTCCGCTAGGGTCACTCTTTCGGGGGCACTAGCTTCTGGGGGGTGTTAGAACTGGGTAAGCATGCATAATGATATATCAAGGCAGAACAAGAACATAAATATATATGTAAAACAGAGTAAGTGAGAATAAAACAGCGGAATATCTCAAACTATCTCAAAACAAGTCTAGTACATCATAAAGTCAACTGCCAAAATAAACATGTCTAGTACATCATAAACAGAAATATTGAAATACAAAGTGCTATCCCCAAAATAAAGATGATAAACCATAGCGAGCTTAATGTCCAGACCTACATGAGCTATCCAGCAAACAAGCAAGCGATCCAAGCTAAGCACCACTATTCCCTCCCTGAGAACCTGGGGGGGGGGGGGGGGGGGGGAAACGGAAGAAAAGAAGCGAAAGAAAACAGGTCAGTCAAAAAGACTGGTAAGCCCTACTACGATCAGTCTATAAACTAATAAAGTTAGCATCATGACGGAAACTGAGATGAACATACTGGCGATAGATAAAGGTGTCATCACATAAAGAAGATTAAGCTTTGCACCACAGTGTACTAGCAAACTAACATAACAGGTGTTGATCCCTCAGCCCAAACTTTGGCCCAATAACATGAGGTGACCTTAATACAAGGTCCAACCCAACGGTCTAGTCGATCGGCTCCCTATAAACCTAACACGTCAAGTGTTGGTGTCCATACGGCCCACATATGGTTGTAGTCAGACTGTGCTGGGTCCACCTTCGGGTGTATCAAGCCCTCGGGTGCCAACCCCAGACACTTAAGCAATAATGCACAGTCTAAACCTACTGGTACCCGTGCCTCGAGTTTGTCCAACACCGGACTACGTGCACGTCCGTAGCCCGCCTGGGCACCGCTGTACCACTCAGCCGTCGCTTTGGTCGCTTACATCAGTCCAGTAATCGTGCCCCGCCCTAGCCTAGCCTCTAGGGTTGTGAATGATACCAAACTGGGATTACTGCTGGAACAGACCACGTTGCTAGGGTTTTCTAAGAGGGTTAAGTGTGGTTTAACCCCTCACTAATCATGGATTAAATTAGTTAAGTGTAACCAACAGTTCACCACTTAACCCCATTTAATCCCTCGTATCCCCAAAATTGGTTCAGTATTAGTGGGCCATGACTTAACCCTAATCATGAGGCATTAATTAATTTAATTGTGCCTTAACCTCTCACATTAGACTTTGTTGCGGTTACCTAGTTAAGCCGGAGGGTTCCGGGTAGATTTACACCACAACTTGGTCTAACCTCGGGTCTTGGCACCACATGACCAACTTCTCACATTGGATCCTATTGTTTGTAGCCACTAGTTAAGCCGGTAGGTTCCGGGTAGAATTATGCTACAAACTCAACCCAACCTCGAGTTGGCCACACTTATGTTTTCTAAGTGTCATGTCCACTTTATTTTCAAAACATAACTACAAGTTTAACAAATACTTGGGTAGACCTAACTTAATAGGTAAATTCCCAAGGGGTAGACCTAACTTAATAGGTAAATTCCCAATCTTATATTTTCATGTATTTTAAGTTTTACCCAAACCCCCCAACGTCATTCTATCGCTTACATATTCGTCATAACGCATAAAGGGTAGAAAGAGGGAACTTGGCACAACATACATGATGAATCTTACATATCATAATAAACATGCATAACATGTTGGACTTGCATAACTTAGCATAGTGAACTTGCATAAACATGCATAACTTATTAAACTTGCAAATCATGGCATAGTGAACTTGCATAAACACGCATAACTTGTTAAACTTGCAAATCATGGCATAGTGAACTTGCATAAACATGCATAACTTGTTAAACTTGCAAATCATGGCATAGTGAACTTGCATAAACATGCATAACTTGTTAAATTTGCAAATCATGGCATAGTGAACTTGCATAAACATGCATAACTTGTTAAACTTGCAAATCATGGCATAGTGAACTTGCATAAACATGCATAAATTATCAAACATGTGTAACATGGCATAGTGAACTCGCATAAGCATGCATAACTTATTAAACATGTGTAACATGGCATAGTGAACTCGCATAAGCATGCATAACTTATTAAACATGCATAAATCCCAACTTTCATCACATATTAACTTTAGAGTTTCTAAAATGAAGGTAAGAGGGCTTACAAATATTATGAAGACACAAATCTACTAATAAAGATTGAGAAGCCCTTTATGCAAGCATATAAAAACCCAAAACAAAGCTCCAATAAGAAAAACCCTTAACAAAAATTCCAAAAACTCTAGCTTAGCTCCATTAGATTTCGGAAGTCTCTAGAACTAAGCCACACAACCAAGCCCAGATCAAAAATGGTGCGCCAGGCAAAACTGCCCGGCCACCCCGTGTCGACAGGGCTGTCGACAGGGCAGTCGACACCCTTAGACCCCTGTCGACATGCCTGTCGACTTGGGGGTCTTGGCGGGAGTTTTCCCCGCCTGACGCCAGTTGTGCCCTAACCCTTATTTTTAACTTAAAAATTAAATCTGTTTTTAATATGGAAATTTCTGAAAACTTCAATGGGCCTTAACTGGGTCATACGGACTCCGATTTTCGAAACCTCGGACTCTATTTCGCGTATTTTTCCGAGACGAACGCAATGGCATAGCCCGTTTCCCTTGATTCAGATTTTAGAATTAATTTCTGCCTCGATTTATGTTATAACAGGTTATTAAAAATACGGGTTGTTACATTCTCCCCTCCTTAAAGGATTTCGTCCCCGAAATCTTCAAGTTAGGAAGAACGTATCCTACCATCCAACATCCATCTACTCAAAACATCATCCACGAGCAACCATTGTCCTTAAAAGATCCTAAATGCTGGATGAACATATGCAAAAGTGTGTGTATATGTACTTATCTAATGCAAAAGATCAATGCAAAATTTGTTAGTGAAACGTATCCATATGTATGCAAATCCCTAACATAATGTATAATATCTACATGCGTGCTCAATCATACATCCATATGCAACATCCATGTGATAGCATACAAATTTCATCCAAGAATAAGCATAAACACTCATGCACATGCAATATGAGGAGTGTATGAGCCGATCTAGTGCCTAATGTGTATCATGCATCCACAAGTAACCACTTGCAAACACTTGCAACCACTTGCAACCATCAAACATAACATGTCTCAAACACATGTTTCATCCAAAGGATTCTACCTAAGGTTCTTATGATAAGATAGACACGATGAACTAGATAAACTTAGATAGACATGGAAAGATAAAGAGATTGAGAGTGTACCCTCAAAAAGGAATGGATAAAGCCTACGCATCTTCTCTTCAGTTTCCCAAGTTGCGTCTTCCTCGGCTTCACCCCATTGAACCTTCACCAACTTGACCTCACGATTCCTTAGCTTCTTGATCTCTGTCCCCAAGATACGAATCGGAGCTTTCCTCAAGGTAGCTTCTTTCTCTACTTCCACATCTTCTAGAACACTTGGGTCAACCACCTCTGCTGACTTATGCAAACACTTCCGTAGATGCGAAACATGAAAAACATTATGCACTCCAGCTAGCTTCTCGGGCAATTCCACTCTATAGGCCATCTGCCCGCTCCTCTCTACAACTGGAAACGGTCCAACAAACCTTGGGGCTAACTTTCCTACTGCTCCAAACCGAACCACATTCCGCAAAGGAGAAACCTTCACGAAAACCATATCCCCAACATCAAACTCCAAATCAGTCCTTCGCCTATCAGCATAAGATTTCTGTCTGTCTTGGGCCGCCTTCATCCGTCTTCTAATCAACTCGACCTTCTCGGATGTATCTCTAATCATGTCAGGTCCAAGTATAAGCTTATCTGTAGTCTCCCACCAACATGTAGGTGACTTGCACGGTCTCCCATATAAAGCCTCAAATGGTGTCATCCCAATGCTCGTTTGATAACTGTTATTATAAGCAAATTCCACAAGAGGAAGATGGTCTTCCCAAGTACCACCAAAATCCAGAATGCAAAGCCTCAACAAGTCCTCAAGTACCCTATTCACCCTTTCTGTCTGACCGTCCGTTTGTGGGTGATAAGCAGTACTTAGATTCAACCTCGTGCCCATAGCCTCTTGCAAGCTATTCCAGAACTGACTAGTAAAGATTGGGTCATGGTCACTGACAATACTAGAAGGGACTCCATGAAGTCTCACAATCTCACGAAGATATACGGACGCTAGCCAAGATGCGGTCCTCTTGCTTTTCACCGGAATGAAATGAGCACTCTTCGTAAGTCTATCTACAATAACCCAAATGCTCGTATTCCCTTTCCTTGACCTTGGAAGCCCATCGATAAAGTCCATGGAGATACTCTCCCACTTCCAAAGTGGAACGTCTAGAGGATGCAATAGCCCACCGGGCTTCTTTGACTCAGCTTTAACTTGCTGACAAATGATACATCTAGAGACAAACTCCGCCACATCCTTCTTCATCCCAGGCCAAAAGAAAATACGCTTCATATCTTTGTACATCTTATCTCCACCCGGATGTATAGTCAACTTGGAGCGATGTGATTCCTCAAGAACTTCCCTCACCAAGTCTTCCACCATCGGAACACAAAGCCTTCCGTCTCTTCTCAGCCAACCCTTATCATCTATAGAATATCAAGCAAGGTGACTAGATGTCTCCCCTCGAATCAGCTTATCCATAATCTCAATTATCTGGGGGTCTTCCTTCTGCGAAGCCCCAACTTGATCCAGAAGGGTAGGCCTGAGCTCCAGAGATGCTAAAGAACCGGTCATCGACTCAACTGCCAAAGAGAAATCAAAGGTTGCCAAGAACTCTAAATTCTTCATCTCAACAAATAGAGGACTTAGTGTCAACCTTTTTCTACTCAACGCATCCGCCACAACATTCCCCTTGCCAGGGGTATAGGCTATATCAAAATCGTAGGACGCCAAGAATTCCATCCACCTTTGCTGCCTCAAGTTCAGATCCTTCTGCGAAAAGAGATACTTCAAAGACTTATGATCAGTATACAGCTCAAATCTCTCTCCCAGAAGATAATGACGCCAAGCCTTGAGTGCATATACTATCGCTGCCAGCTCTAGATCATGAGTGGGATAATTCTTCTTATGCACCTTAAGTTGCCTACCACCAAAACATATAACTCTGCCTTCTTGCATCAGAACGGCGCCCAATCCCGTGCCACAAGCATCAGTGTACACGGTAAACATCTTACCACCATCGGGTAAAGCTAGAACTGGTGCTGAGGTAAGGGCTCTCTTGAGTCTCTGAAAAGCAAGCTCACAGTCCATATCCCAAGCAAAAACTAAGTTCTTCTTCGTCAACTTAGTAAGAGGAGCGGATATCTTCGCGTAGTCCTTGATGAACTTCCGGTAAAACCCTGCAAGACCTAGAAAACTTCTCACTTCGGTTGCATTCCTTGGAGTCTTCCAATCCTGCACAGCAACTACTTTAGCGGGATCCACCGCCAAGCCTTGCTTAGATATTATATGCCCAAGGAACCGAACTTCCCTTCTCCAAAAGTGACACTTGGAGAACTTGGCCTTTAACTGATGCGCTCTAAGCGTATCCATCACCTCTACAAGATGCCTCGCGTGCTCTTCTTCATCCTTAGAGAAGATCAGAATATGATCCACAAAGACCACGACAAACTTGTTCAAGAACTCTCGAAACACCCTACTCATCAAGTCCACGAAATACGCGGGTGCATTCGTTAAACCGAACGGCATAACAAGCCATTCAAAGAATCCATCTGGAGTTCTGAATGCAGTCTTGTCTATACTATCTTCAGCCACTCTGAGCTGATGAAATCCAGTAGCAAGATCAAGCTGAGAGAAAACAGAAGCACCAACAAGCTGGTCAAAAAGATCATCAATCCTCGGTAATGGGTGTCTGTTCTTCTTAGTCAGCTTATTCAACTCTCTATAGTCCACACAAAGTCGAAGAGAACCATCTGCCTTAGCAGCAAACACCACAGGCGCTCCCCATTCGGATATACTTCGTCTGATGAAGTTCTTCTCAAGCAACTCCTTTACTTGCTTGCTGAGCTCCCGTCTCTCACGCGGAGCCATGTGCCGAACGGGCAAAGAAACAGGCTTAGCATTATCCACCAGATAAATGCGAAAATCAATCTCTCGTTTAGGGGGCAACCCCTTAACTTCTTCAAAAACACCTGGATATTCTCGGACCACCCTTACAGACTGAAGGGTTTCCTCTGACGAGTCGAGAGATTCAAGATAGCACAACATGACGGGATCCTTCGGATTGCATGAAATCTCTAAGGTGTTGCCAAGGCGAGTCACAAGCCTCACAACCCTATGCTCACAATCAAGAATGGCTCCATGTCTAGACAGCCAATCCATGCCCAAAATCAATCTGTATCCCCTGAAACAAAGAACATACGCACTACACAAGAAATCTACACTAAGTATAGAGATCCTCAGATCCTCACATATCATAGATAGATGAGCAGAACCCCCAATGGGATTCGAAACACAAACGGGATCATCCACTAAGCTAGTACTAAGGTGTAAACTATCAACAAGATCAGATGAAATAAAGCTATGTGATGCACCAGAATCAAACAAGGTACGAACTGGAAGATCGGAAACATAAACAAGGTTCTCAACAGAAACACTACCTCGATCGGGAACTGGAGCGGTATTGAGAGCATGAACTTGCCCTCCTGAAGGTCCAGCACGCTGAGTCTGACCCTGCCCTTTCTTCTTTGGGCATTCCTTGCTGAAGTGTCCAGCCTCACCACAGGAAAAACATCCACCACTAAGCTTCCTTTTCTTCTTCCTACAATCCTTAGAAAAGTGTCCAGGCACACCACAGTAATTACACTTTCCCTTGCCTTTGTTGTTGTTCCCCTTCTTGTTCTTGCTCTGATTCCCCTGACTGCTTTGCCCACCTTGATTACCTTTACCCTGAGAATCAGTCTTCTTTGCTTGAGTATCACTCGACTTGACTTCTTTCTTTCCATCTCCCTGAAGTAGAGCCATATCGACCAAACTCTCAAAAGTAGCCCCATGCGGAATATGTGACATCGCCAAACCCTGCAGCGGCTCATTCAACCCTCTAGCAAATCGAAGAGCCTTCTTCTCAGGAGTGTTCACCATATCCAAACAAAAACGGGCCAGGTGATTAAACTTGTTCACATACTCCTTGACAGACATATCACCTTGCTTTAATGCAATGAACTTCTCCATCTGTAAATTCGCCTCAGTAGAAGATAGAAACTTGGCCACAAATCTAGCCCTCAAATCGGCCCAAGTCTCGACGGGCCTTGTCCCATTGGTGATCTCCCACCAATAGGCTGCTTCGTCCTTCAAAAGCCACACCGTCAATAAGATCTTCCTCTCGTCATCAATCCTAAAGATAGCAAACAAGTCCTCAGTGTCTTTCAGCCAATTCCTAGCTTCAACAAAAGATTCCGTGCCTAGGAAATTCTTGCCTCCCATCGCCTTGAAGTCTTTACAAACCTTCGTGAACTCAACCTGAGGATGCTGAGGGGGAGGAGGAGGAAGAGGAGCCTCAACAACTAGAGGAGGAGGAACAGGAACCACCGGAGGAGGGACATTAGGGGGAGGATTCTCAACTATAGGAGGAGGAGTGGGAGTAGGGTTTACGGGGCCAGCTGCCGCCCTAGCTTCTAGAAGTCTCCTATACCAGACTGGTACGTTTACTCCATCCGGGATGTCAAGATTCTCAGCCATAATGAAACGAAAGATAAGATAAGATTAGGTCAAGGGAACGAAGGATAACGCTAATGGCTTTTTGGGGAATAGCCTTTTAAAATACTAGACTTTTCTTTGGAAAATACTTTATACTTGTTTTGAAAATAGTTTTTTCAAAAGTCTTTTAAAAACTTTTTGTTCTTTCTTGTAAACCATATGCTCTGATACCAAATTTGTAACACCCCACCTCCGCTAGGGTCACTCTTTCGGGGGCACTAGCTTCTGGGGGGCGTTAGAACTGGGTAAGCATGCATAATGATATATCAAGGCAGAACAAGAACATAAATATATATGTAAAACAGAGTAAGTGAGAATAAAACAGCGGAATATCTCAAACCATCTCAAAACAAGTCTAGTACATCATAAAGTCAACTGCCAAAATAAACATGTCTAGTACATCATAAACAGAAATACTGAAATACAAAGTGCTATCCCCAAAATAAAGATGATAAACCATAGCGAGCTCAATGTCCAGACATACATGAGCTATCCAGCAAACAAGCAAGCGATCCAAGCTAAGCACCACTATTCCCTCCCTGAGAACCTGGGGGGGGGGGGGGTAACGGAAGAAAAGAAGCGAAAGAAAACAGGTCAGTCAAAAAGACTGGTAAGCCCTACTACGATCAGTCTATAAACTAATAAAGTTAGCATCATGATGGAAACTGAGATGAACATACTGGCGATAGATAAAGGTGTCATCACATAAAGAAGATTAAGCTTTGCACCACAGTGTACTAGCAAACTAACATAACAGGTGTTGATCCATCAGCCCAAACTTTGGCCCAATAACATGAGGTGACCTTAATACAAGGTCCAGCCCAACGGTCTAGTCGATCGGCTCCCTATAAACCTAACACGTCAAGTGTTGGTGTCCATACGGCCCACATATGGTTGTAGTCAGACTGTGCTGGGTCCACCTTCGGGTGTATCAAGCCCTCGGGTGCCAACCCCAGACACTTAAGCAATAATGCACAGTCTAAACCTACTGGTACCCGTGCCTCGAGTTTGTCCAACACCGGACTACGTGCACGTCCGTAGCCCGCCTGGACCCGCACCGCTGTACCACTCAGCCGTCGCTTTGGTCGCTTACATCAGTCCAGTAATCGTGCCCCGCCCTAGCCTAGCCTCTAGGGTTGTGAATGATACCAAACTGGGATTACTGCTGGAACAGACCACGTTGCTAGGGTTTTCTAAGAGGGTTAAGTGTGGTTTAACCCCTCACTAATCATGGATTAAATTAGTTAAGTGTAACCAACAGTTCACCACTTAACCCCATTTAATCCCTCGTATCCCCAAAATTGGTTCAGTATTAGTGGGCCATGACTTAACCCTAATCATGAGGCATTAATTAATTTAATTGTGCCTTAACCTCTCACATTAGACTTTGTTGCGGTTACCTAGTTAAGCCGGAGGGTTCCGGGTAGATTTACACCACAACTTGGTCTCACCTCGGGTTTTGGCACCACATGACCAACTTCTCACATTGGATCCTATTGTTTGTAGCCACTAGTTAAGCCGGTAGGTTCCGGGTAGAATTACGCTACAAACTCAACCCAACCTCGAGTTGGCCACACTTATGTTTTCTAAGTGTCATGTCCACTTTATTTTCAAAACATAATTACAAGTTTAACAAATACTTGGGTAGACCTAACTAAATAGGTAAATTCCCAAGGGGTAGACCTAACTTAATAGGTAAATTCCCAATCTTATATTTTCATGTATTTTAAGTTTTACCCAAACCCCCCAACGTCATTCTATCGCTTACATATTCGTCATAACGCATAAAGGGTAGAAAGAGGGAACTTGGCACAACATACATAATGAATCTTACATATTATAATAAACATGCATAACATGTTGGACTTGCATAACTTAGCATAGTGAACTTGCATAAACATGCATAACTTATTAAACTTGCAAATCATGGCATAGTGAACTTGCATAAACACGCATAACTTGTTAAACTTGCAAATCATGGCATAGTGAACTTGCATAAACATGCATAACTTGTTAAACTTGCAAATCATGGCATAGTGAACTTGCATAAACATGCATAACTTGTTAAACTTGCAAATCATGGCATAGTGAACTTGCATAAACATGCATAACTTGTTAAACTTGCAAACCATGGCATAGTGAACTTGCATAAACATGCATAACTTATCAAACATGTGTAACATGGCATAGTGAACTCGCATAAGCATGCATAACTTATTAAACATGTGTAACATGGCATAGTGAACTCGCATAAGCATGCATAACTTATTAAACATGCATAAATCCCAACTTTCATCACATATTAACTTTAGAGTTTCTAAAATGAAGGTAAGAGGGCTTACAAATATTATGAAGACACAAATCTACTCATAAAGATTGAGAAGCCCTTTATGCAAGCATATAAAAACCCAAAACAACGCTCCAATAAGAAAAACCCTTAACAAAAATTCCAAAAACTCTAGCTTAGCCAATAAAGCTTGCAACTTGATGATGTATGCAAGCTAATGATCATTCATACAACTTAGAAATGCTTGTATGAACATCAAAATCTTCATAGGAATGATTTTTGAAGAGGGTGGAGGCTAGGGTTTTTAAGTGGAGGCCATTTGAGAAATCAATTTGACGTAGTTTGGTTGCTAGAATGAATAATGAGGTTTTAGGGTAGGATTAGGGTCTTATTTATAGAAGATTAAAGTGTTTTTAGCCCTAGGATTAACCCTAGGTTAGTTTAGGTCCATCAGATTTCGGAAGTCTCCAGAACTAAGCCACACAACCAAGCCCAAATCAAAAATGGTGCGCCAGGAAAAACTCCCCGGCCACCCCGTGTCGACAGGGCAGTCGACACCTTTAGACCCCTGTCGACATGCCTGTCGACTTGGGGGTCTTGGCGGGAGTTTTCCCCGCCTGACGCCAGTTGTGCCCTAACCCTTGTTTTTAACTTAAAAATTAAATCTGTTTTTAATATGGAAATTTCTGAAAACTTCAATGGGCCTTAACTGGGTCATACGGACTCCGATTTTCGAAAACTCGGACTCTATTTTGCGTATTTTTCCGAGACGAACGCAATGGCATAGCCCGTTTCCCTTGATTCAGATTTTAGAATTAATTTCTGCCTCGATTTATGTTATAACAGGTTATTAAAAATACGGGTTGTTACAGTAAACATGCATATGTATGCATAGCATACAAAGGTGTCATCTTGCATATGTATGCATCTTGTTTAGAAAAAGGGTAAACTTGCATGTCATAATGTATGCATAAAACCAAACACTAAGCATGCATAAAATCAAATACTTAGCATGCATAAAACCAAACACTTAGCATGCATAAAATCAAATACTTAGCATGCATAAAATCAAATACTTAGCATGCATAAAATCAAATACTTAGCATGCATAAAACCAAACACTTAGCATGCATAAAATCAAATACTTAGCATGCATAAAATCAAATACTTAGCATGCATAAAATCAAATACTTAGCATGCATAAAACCCAATGCTTAGCATGCATAAAACCCAATGCTTAGCATGCATAAAACCCAATGCTTAGCATGCATAAAACCCATCACTTAACTTGCATAAACCCACATACTTAACTTGCATAAACATAGGGTTAACATTAAACATAGATTAGCAAACTAACATCATATCATAGGACTTAAAACCCACAAATCCGCATACAAAACCGCATGATCTCATCATATCTCATCTACTTAATTTAGCAATTGGTTATTAAAGTGATAGAAACTCACCAAAACCAAGATTAGCAAACTTATGTAGTAGAACTAGTTGCTATACAAGAAGAAGATGATGATTAAAGGTTGATTAGCTTGCAACTTTCTTCATAAAATAGTGGAAGTTCCTCTCAAGTTTGATTTTGGCGGCATGGTGGCATCATTTCTATTTTTAGTATGAATTAGGGTAGTATTAGGGTATATTTATAGATTAGGCAAGTGTTTTAGGCCATTAGATTAACCCTAAATTAGATTAGGACCCTTAGATTTCGGAACCTTCCAGAAACCAGCCCTAAGACCAAGCCCAAACCCCAAACTGGTGCACCCAACCACAGAACTCTCTAGAAACTGTGCAGGTTTCCTGTCCCGACATGGGCGCACTTCCCAAGTGCGCCAGTGTAAAAATGTGTTGGCGCACTTCACAAGTGCGCCAGTGCATTTTTGTGTTGGCGCACTTCACAAGTGCGCCAGTGCATTCTTGCTTGTTTTCGGGTTTTCTGCCTAACTTCGTTCGTCCATATCTCTTTAATACGGTACCCATTTTACGCAAACTCGGACTCTATTTCGCGTATTTTTCCGAGACGAACGCAATGACCCAGCCCGTTTCCCCTGATTCTCACATCTGAGATTAATTATACTTTAATTACTAACCATTAGTGTTAATTGAAATTCGGGGCGTTACACTTGCATATTGCATTATTAGGCTTCAAAAGCATGCATAAAACCAAACTTAGCATATGAGTGATACATGGTGATAAATGACATGTAGAAGTTGCTAGAAGTTCGCATTTTGCCTCACATGCAAGTTATCATAAGGGATATGATAACTTTCATGTTGCCGAAATGCAACCTTTAATATAAAGCTTGGAGATTTATGCTCAAAACCTCAAGTTTAACTTGCATAACATGATAACATGATCAACCCAAACTTGCATAACATAGCAACATGTGTCATACATAATGATTAAACCAACTTGCATAATGATCATCCAAACTTGCATATAATTATCAACCAAACTTGCATATAATGACCAACCAAACTTGCATATAATGATCAACCAAACTTGCATATAATGATCAACCCCAAACTTGCATCATTCATTTAACTTTAGAGTTCAAAGAAAGAAAGTAGAAAAGGGATTACAATGCTATGAAGACACAAATAAATATTTGTTATAAAGATTGAGACGAAGCCCTTATGCAAGCACAAAAAACCCAAATATGCAAGCTCCAAATGAAAACCCTTGAGCCAATTCAATAAAAACCCTTGCTTTGAAATAGAAATGTTGCAACTTGACTTGAATGCAAGCTAAGAACACTCATACAAGTTTGAAAACACTTGTATGAACTCAAAATCTCTCATAGAAATTAACTTAGAAATTTTAGCATGAGAGTAGAGGCCATGAGAGGAACAAATTTGACATAGTTTAGTTGTAGGATTGAATAATTTTGATTTAGGCTACCCTAGATTCAATCCATGCCATCAAAGCATGTCTTGGGGAAGAAGTCAAGTGTAGGAACCATCTAGGGCCTTTAGATTAAAGCTGAACCATGAGAACCATTCAAATGCAAAATCTGCATTTGAGTGAATCGGCCCACGGGTTGACAGCCAAACACCCTGGATTAACCCCTAGTCGACCCAGCGAGCTTGGGTCGACCTCAAAAATCGGCCGGTTCGGTTATTCCCCTCTCCCAATTCTCTGTTTTGAACATTTTTGCATATTTATTTATTAAATTTTCAATTATATATATATATATATATATCAATATATATATATTTCTCCGCGCAACCCATTTCACTTAATTAAGTATACTTTAATTTGTGAATTTTTCGTGAAACTTTGCGAGGCCATATCTTGGTCATACGGACTTCGATTTTCGAAAACTCGGACTCTATTTCGCGTATTTTTCCGAGTTGAACGCAATGGCACAGCCTGTTTCCCTTGATTCAGATTTTACAGTTTAATTCTGCCTCCATTTATGTTATAACATGTTATTCAAAAATACGGGTTGTTACATTCTCCCCTCCTTAAAGGATTTCGTCCCCGAAATCCCCAAGTTAGGAAGAACGTATCCTACCATCCATCATCGATCTACTCAAAACATCATCCACGAGCAATCATTGTCCTTAAAAGGTTCTAAATGCTGTATGATCATATGCAAAGGTGTGTGTATATGTACTTATCTAATGCAAAAATCAGGAGGTTACTGATTCAGTAAACCCCCTTAATGCAAAATATGTTAGTGAAATGAGTCCATATGTATGCAAATTCCTAACATAATTTATAATCTCTACATTAGTGCCCATAACACTCATCCATATGCAACATCCACGTGATAGCATAACAAGTTTTCATCCATGAATAAGCATAAACACTCATGCATATGCGGTATGAAAGTGTGTGAGCCGATCTTAGTGCCTAACGTGTATTATGCATCCACGAGTATCCACTTGCAAACGCTTGCAACCACTTGCAAACATCAAACATAACATGTTTCAAATACATGCTTCAACCAAGGGTTTCTACCTAAGGTTCTCATGACAAGATTTATGAAACAAGATAAACTAGATAAGCATGGATAGCAAAGGGAAGATATACCAATCTAGGAAAAGAGACTGAAAATGTATCCTCCAAGAGAAATGGATAAAGCACGCGCCTCTTCTCCTTGGTTTCCCAAGTTGCGTCTCCCTCTGTTTCACTCCATTGCGCCTTAACAAGCTTAACTTCTTTGCTTCTTAGCTTCTTTGTCTTCATTTCCATGATACGAATCGGAGCTCGTCTCAGGGTTGCTTCATCCTCTACCTCCATGTCTTCAAGAATACTTGGTTCAACCACTTTGGTGGGTCTGTGCAAACACTTCCGGAGATGCGAGACATGAAAGACATTATGCACTCCGGCCAGCTTCTTGGCAATTCCACCTTATAAGTCATCTTCCCGACTCTTTCTATAGTAGGGAAGGGTCCTACGATCCTTGGTGTCAGCGAACCATATTTCGCATAGGAGAAATCTTCAAAAGACCATATCTCCAATTTTAAATTCCTAGTCTGTCCTTCGCTTGTCTGCATAGGATTTCTATCTGTCTTGGGTCGTTCTTATCCGTCTTCGAATCAACTCAACCCTCTCGGATGTGTCCCTTATCATGTCGGGCTCAATTATAAGCTTATCCGTCGTCTTCCCACCAACATGTTGGTGGCTTGCACGGCCTCCCATACGAAGCTTCAAATGGTGCCATCCCTATGCTGGCTTGATAGTTATTATTATAAGCAAACTCTACAAGAGGAAGGTGGTCTTCCCAAGTACCACAGAAGTCGAGAACACAAAACCTCAAAAGATCTTCTAGCACTCTATTCACCCTTTCGGTTTGGCCATCCGTCCGGGGGTGATAGGCTGTACTCAGATTCAATCGCGTACCCATTGCTTCTTGCAAACTGTTCCAGAACTGGCTAGTGAAAATTGGGTCATGATCGCTAACTATGCTAGAAGGAACTCCATGCAGCTGCACTATCTTTTGAAGATAAACAGATGCTAGCCGTGATACGGTCCTCTTGCTTTTCACCGGAATAAAATGGGCTCTCTTTGTAAATCTATCAATTATTACCCATATCCCATAAAGCCCAAATAGTTTGATGGCGAACTTCTTCACCCCAACCATATACCACAAATAGGCTAGCCATACTCCTTAGGGGATTTGTAACAGAACTAAGATTGAGGATAGGACTGAGAGGATATACTTAAAAGGTAGCATGCGAGTAAGCTCTACGGAACAATAGGGATCAAGGATATACTCTTAGAAAGAGATCAAATGCGCGTATCTAGACTTCAATCTTCTAAGCCGCATTTTCTTGTGCTTAATCCCATCGTGCCCTGACCGTCTTTTATCTTCGCAATTCCGTAGTTCTTAATTCTTGTTCCCAAAATATGAGTTAGAACTCATTTCACCGTTGCTTCTCGTTCCACTTCCACTTATTCTTTGCCTAAAATACTTGGCTTAAACATAACTGCGTGCTCATGGTTCATGCAAGCTTTCCAAGATTCGTTAGTGAATCTTGGATCTCATTTACATACTATACGGTATCCCACGCAAAAAACTATCTCTTGAAAACAGTGCCAATCCACGTTGCCAAACTGGAGCTGAGGTAAGGGCTCTCTTGAGCCTTTGAAAAGCAAGCTCACACTCCAAGTCCCATGCACATACTAAGTTCTTCTTCGTCAACTTAGTAAGAGGGGCTGAAATCTTAGCGAAGTCCCTGATGAACTTCCTATAGTAGCCCGCCAAACCGAGAAAGCTTCTTACTTCGGTTGCACTCCTAGGAGTCTTCCACAACCACTTTCGTGAGATCCACCGCTATGCCTTGCTTAGAAACTATATGTCCAAGAAACCGAACTTCCCTTCTCCAAAATGACATTTGGAGAACTTGGCTTTCAACTGATGCGCTCTAAGCGTATTCGTCATTTCCTTGAGATGCCTAGCATGCTCTTCCTCATCCTTTGAGAAGATCAGAATATCATCCACGAAGACAACAACAACCTTGTTAAGGAACTCCCTGAACACCCTACTCATCAAATCTACGAAGTAGGCGGGTGCATTAGTCAAACCGAATGGCATGACAAGCCATTCAAAGAATCCATCTGGAGTCCTAAACGCAGTTTTATCAATGCTATCCTCGGCCACTCTAAGCTGATGGAATCCGGTGGCTAGATCGAGCTGAGAGAAAACAGAAGCACCTACAAGCTGGTCAAAGAGATCATCAATTCTCGGTAACGGGTGCCTATTCTTCTTTATCAGCTTGTTCAACTCTCGATAATCAACACATAGACGAAGCGAACCATCCGCCTTAGTAGCGAATACTACCGGAGCACCCCATTCAGAAATGCTTCGCCTAATAAAATTCTTCTCAAGCAACTCCTTGATTTGCTTACTGAGCTCCCTTCTTTCACGAGGGGCCATGTGCCTAACGGGCAATGATACTGGCTTGGCATTATCAACTAGATAAATGCGAAAATCTATCTCTCGTTTAGGGGGTAATCCCTTAACTTCTTCAAAGACATCGGGATAGTCTCGGACCACCCTTACAGATTGCAGATCATCGATGGACGAGTCGAGAGATTCAAGATAACATAACATGACGGGACCTCTAGGGTTACAAGAAATTTCTAGGGTATTACCGAGGCGAGTCATGAGCCTCTCCACCCTATGCTCACAATCGAGGATGGCTCCATAACTGGACAACCAATCCATGCCCAAGACCAACCCATATCCCGTGACCCCGAGAACATAAGCACTACACGTGAATTCTATGGCCAAGATAGAAATTTTCAAATCCACACAAATCATAGACAGATGGGCGGAACCCCCAATTGGATTTGAAACACAAACGGGATCCTCAACTAAGCTAGTACTTAGGTGCAAACTTTCAACAATATCAGAAGAGATAAAACTATGCGATGCGCCAGAATCAAATAAGGTGCGAACAGGAAAATCAGAAATGTAAACATGAATTTCCATAAAAACTCCACCTCGACCAAAAGCTGGAAGAGCGAGGAGAGCCTGCAATTGCCCTCCAGAGGGTCCTACTAGCTGAGTTTGTCCTTGCCCTTGTCCATGCTTCTTGGGACAATCCTTGCTAAAATGTCCAGATTCTCCACAATGAAAACACTTGCCTAACTTCCTCTTCTTCTTCCTACAATCCTTGGCTATGTGCCTAGTGATCCTACAGAAGTTGCACTTTCTTGTCTTTCTTGCCTTGTTGTTGTTCTTATTTCTTTTCTCGGTATCTTCCTTCTTGCCTTGGGACTCATTTGCCTTGACCTCCTTCTTGCCACTCTTATCTTCCTCTTGAAGTAGGGTCATATTACATTTTACTAACAAAAAATATTCCTATTCGTATATACAATATTAACGTACAATGTACACGCCATTTATTTTCATACACATACACATCTTATACACAACAATGTACATTTTTTTTTTCATCTTTCGAATTACACAAAACGTATATTTTGTTTGTCATACCAATTCCAACAAAAATGAGCATTTTTGTGTTTCATTTCAATTTCAACAAACGAATATTTTTTTTTGTTCATTCACCTTTACTTCTATAAGAATGAGTATTTTTGTTTGTTTATTTCAACGTAACAAAATTGATAATTTTATTATCTTTTCAATGCAAAACAAAAATAATAATTTTATATTACAAACAAAACGATAATTTGTGTGTTAATCTATTTACGTGAAAACATAATTTTCATATCTTTAATCTTTTTAATGAGAACCTAATTCATTAAGATATAAATTTCATATCCTTATTTTTATTTTTATGTAAATCCAATTACATAAAAAAGTAAATTTTCACTTTTAATCTACATGCATGAAAAATGTAATTATTCCCTTTTAATCTAATTTACATTAAAAATTAACTTTTACCTTTAATCTTAATTTCATAAAAATGTAAATTTCTTACCTTTGATTTTAATTACATAAAGATGTAATTTTCTTGCTTTCTCTTCATCTTAATTACATAAAAATATAAATTTCTTCTTTTAATCTAATTACATAGTAATGTAATTTTCTCTTATTTAAACATGACGGTGAAAATAATGTAACTTTCTAATTTAACTCATGACGGTGTAAATAATGTCCATTTTCTATTTACCATTTATATTTTAATACTGGCCAGACCTCTCACATTAGGCCTGCAACTTGTGAATGCTGGATGGGCCGGTCGGTTCCGGGCAGATATATCCCACAAGTTGGGCTTAACCTCGTGTCTTGGCCTAATTTGTATTTGCGCACTTGGACCTCTCACGTTAGGCCCAACATTTGTGGCTACTGGATATGCCGGTCGGGTCCGAGCAGACTTCCACCACAAATGTGACCTAACCTCGTGTCCAAGTAAAATTTTAATTAATCATTATAATTGTTCTACTAAAAATATTATTTTACATGGCACTTCTTAACAAAATTGACGTTTTTAATTCGCGTGTCATTCTTAAATAAAAGTGATGAATTCTAATGTCATATAAAGAGGATATTTTATATGGAAACATATTTTCTAAGAATTCTATTGACTTTTTTTTCATCTAATGACCTTCTAGTTTTAATGACTTTATAATTTAACGACATTTTAATCTAGTGATATTTTAGTTTCAATGACATTCAAATTCTAATGATATTTTCAATAAATGACATTATAATATTTAAGCATGAAGGGCAAATTTATCTTAACATAAATGCTAATTCCAATCTTCACATAAATGATAAATTAAATTTCGCATAACTGACAAATAAATTTTTACATAAATGACAAATTCAATTTTTACATAAATAACAAGTTCAATTTTTACATAAATGACAAATTTGACTTTTCTATTTAATCTAATTTACATATAAAAATGTAAACTTTCCTTTTTAATCTAATCTCCATATATAAATGTAAACTTTCTCGTCAATCTAATTTCTTAATTACATTAAAATGTAATTTTAGGTTCAATGACAAAATCTATTTTTTTTCTTTTTTTTTCTCTCACATTTGGCAAAATGAATACTTTTTATTTCATTTCTAATTACATTGAAAAATGTAACTTTTTTTTTTCTTGTTTACATTAAGAAAATGTAAACTTTTCTTATTCTCTATTTATTTATACTACATGTAAATAAATGTAACCTTATCTTTTCCTATATAAGAAAGTGTACAAAAATGTCCTCGCTAAGTTATTCTTCTTATTTACATAAGAAGGTGTAAATAAAGGTCGTCGCCATAAATACGTTTATTTCATTTCCATAAGAAATGTAAATAAAGTATCTTCGCTAAATTATTCATTTTATTTACACATGGAATGTAAATAAAGTTTCATCAAGTTTTGTTCTTTTCATTTCCATATCTTATTTACTTAATAAGTGTAAATAAATGCAACCTCATATTTGGTTCTTTTTATTTTAAATAATCATTTCTAGTAAAACATCATGTTACCAAAAATAACACTTTAATCTAACCTAACATTTATAATAAAAATGATATTTTAATATTCTAACAAAAAATACATCTTTATATTCTAATATTCCATTACTAACACAAGTGATATTTTTATCCAAATGTAACTTGATTCTAACAAAAGTGATACGCTATTTTACATAACATGAATCTAACATGAGTGACATGTAAATTTTCATAACATGAATCTAACATAAGTGACATGTAAATTCTCATAACATGAATTATAACATAAGTGACATGTAAATTTTCATAACACGAATCTGACGTAAGTGACTTGTAAATTCTCATAACATGAATTCTAACATAAGTGACATGTAAATTCTCGTAACATGAATTCTAACATAAGTGACATGTAAATTTTCATAACATGAATTCTAACATAAGTGACAAATTTGTATGTCAATTCTAATTTTAGCAAAAGTAACAAATTTGTAATCTAATACTAATTTTAACACAAGTGGCAAATTCTAATATGTTAACATTAAAAATAACAAAGCCTATATTTCAAATGTAAATAAAAAGAACATTTTTTTTCTTAATGTTATTTCATAACAAGAATGTATTTTATCTTGACCATAATTCAATTCAACCAAATTGACATCTTTATTTTTGTCAATTTTAATGCAGTAAAAATAATTCATCCAATCAACCAATCAGTATCAAACAATCAAATCATGTATATATAAAAAAAATATCATGATGATAATTAATTGAATATAAAAATATATAAAAAAGAAATCTCACCAAATTTCATTGAATTATTGATTAGTAAAGGGAACACCGGCCGTCTTTGTCCTCCTCCTTGGATCGTTCGAAATGAACTCAAAACGCACGCTCAAGTCACCCCCATCGCACGCTCCAAGACCACCGAGTCCATCGGCCAACCCCGCCACTTCGAAGCCTTACTCTTGATTATTAGTCTTGATTTCATATTTTAATTTGTGGTAGACTAGGAGGAATTAATTTTTTTTTTGTGCATTTTCATTCATTGAAAATGTAAAGGGCGGCGACTACATATTCTAGAATAGGGTGTTGTGTTTTGACCGTAAACTTATCCTAACTAGTATATATATAAATAAAAACTTTAAGTTTCTTTCCCTAAAGAAGTAATTAATTGAATACATAAATTACACAAAATGGAGAAAGAAACTTTTTATCTTTAATTTGCATTGATTGATTCATAAATGCTATTAATCAAAATTATTCATGGCATAAATTGATACTGTATTAACATATAGGTAAGTGTAATAAGAAGGCATATCACATAAGTAAACGAAATAAATAAAGGACAACATGTATATTAATTTAATTGAAAACTTGAATGAAACTTAATTTACGGTATTATAAAGGTGCATCAAATACATCCATTTGTGTGAATATATAAACAGTGCTGAGATATGGAAATTCTTTTTTTTAATATATATATATATATATATATATATATATATATATATATAGTTCATTCCTCAATTGTGTGACATAATAGTTAATAATATGCAAGTATGGTTAATTGATAACTCTGTACATATGAATGAATTTGAACCAATTTATAAGCAATTTGAAATATGACAATAAAAACATGTATTTAAATTCTACACTTTTAATTGTAATAAATATGACAATAAAAACATGTTTTCAAATTCTACACTTTTAATTGTAATAAATATGACAATAAAAACATGTTTTCAAATTCTACACTTTTAATTGTAATAAATGGACTTTGGCATTTAATGTTATCTCTTTTTTTTCTCATTTGAAAAATATTTCTATTGATGCCTGTAGCATTACTAGAATTCTTCCTTTTATATTTATTTTCATTTTTATTTTAAAGAAACTAATACTACTTTTTCCATTTTTTTTTTAGATATGGAATGCCAGTTTTAGCTATAATTTAGCTATAATATGAATGATATACACAGTAATTAATGAAACCAAAACAACTGAATTTATTATGCATTATACTGCAATGTTGAGAAACACTGAAACTAAGGAATATATATTCTAACATGTTGGCATAAATACAAGGTAGATATTTGATGGTGCAATTTATGTAAAAATAATTTTTTTTAGTTCTTCCTTTCACAAGCTAAACATAAATTTCAAATAATTCATTTATTAGAGATAAATAAATTTTATTAATAACACAATTAGATAAAACAAAGCATTGTCTTGGGCATGTAGCTAAGAGATTGTAGGAATGCAGGAATTATATCATTCGTATTAACCGTAGGATTAAGGAAATAAAATTTTGTCTTTTTAATTTAGTATGTGCATTAAAATTTGCGTCTATGTAAGATTCGTTTAGTTGCAATCATTTATTTCTCTACAATATCATGCATAACCATTGAGAATCAAAGTTCAAAATTTAAAAATCCATGACATAAAACAAAATTTTTAGTCCCTATTATTTAAATTAAACCATTTTAAATATCCTAAACCCATTAAAATTTCTAAAATAAAATTTTTAATTTGGCCCCAAATTTCGGGTTGTTACAATATTCCTAGTCTGTTCTTCTCTTTTTAACCTTTCCCAATTTATAAGGTTTTACTGCCAAGCCCAATAATCTGAAATACTAACATATGTGATCCTCCTTTCTCTATTTCAAAATATATTGTACACCTCCCACCTAAATTTTCTGAGGGTCTCAAATTTCCATATTCATTCCTTTAGTGTACAAAGCAAACATCCCATTTCATATCATATTATACTCTTTCTATTTAGTGGGTTTCTCTATGGATCTATATAAATATAATATTTATATCTTAAAAATACAAATACGTTCACTCACTATTTATACAGGAATCCAAAACCTAAGCTATGATACCAGATGTATTAACCCGAATTTTGATAGATCGATTTTTTTTCAAAACTATAATCTATCGAAACCCATGTTTGTTGCTCCAGTATCCCGCATAAAGGACAGAGATATAAATATATCATATCTCAGAAAATATCTCACAGTGGAATGGAGAAAGTATAATATAATCAAAGTATAGCCTTACCGCAGTAATAATACTGCCTAACCATTATCCAAAGCTATCATATCTCTGCCACAAATCTAACCTACGAGTATGTTATAAGGAGGGGGTCAGAACACAAGTTCTGGTGACTGGATTTAAACTATACATTTTGGATAATCCTACATATACCATTCAATCACATTTTCTTATTTATTAGGTTACTTGTGTTAACAACACACAAGGCTTGCACACATGTCGTACCCATTTATTTTCGAGTGGATTAACCTAATACGGTATATATGTAGTTACCCCTTCCCCCAATATTGAGGTACACCCCATGGTACCCCACTCGCACGGTCTCCACCGTAATGCGGTAGAAATGAACGCAGCTCCTCATCTTATGCCGGAGTGACATACAGATCTCTACATAACAATGTTACGTTCCACATATATCTGTCATTACAATGCTACGTAAGCGTACGGACTGCCACCTTCGACCGAATCAGATTCCACACCAGAGTAATGCCCTCAAGTCTACGATAACCATCCAGATCAGACATGCATGTATCTAGACTTTCCCATGTATGTATCGTCAATCGTATTTGATGCCTTAACCGCACATAATGTGCATCGAGTTCCGTGAAAGGGCTATGCAAGAAACACGGAACTCGGTTGGGAGCTTTTCCATATCTGTATAGGTCCGCCTTTAAGGGCCTCAAAATACAAATATCCCTCGAGTCTGTTTTTTTTATAGTGCCTATAGCCCCACCTCGGCCCCTCCCTCAACTAGTAAAGACTACAAGAGCTAAGAGACTTGCCCCTAACAAACAATCTAAACATCCAGTTGGTGTCTCCCCTCGACCACTGTACCTCGATAGCGAATGGTGAATGGTCTATTGGGCTTATCTCTAGTTTTTTCGCATCCCCTGGTTGTCGATGACGGGTACCCGATGATCTACTATCCTTGTTGGTCCTGACCTTTGCCTGCTAGTTGAGGCGACCGCCGAATCACCCTAGTGTCACCTCGTCACAACATATTGGCTGCAACGCTACTTTTGCAGTCAAGGCCCACCCACCTGGTAGTAACGCGCAGACCTAACCTCTGCGAGCACAACCTAAACATCTGCCACTGCACAGAGGACTACTAAGAGCAACTTACATATCTCAGGAAGCCGCGTGCTTCCTCTTCTAGTCCTTTGGAGCTGGCAGAATAATAAAATGAACGTGCGCTCCTCTCGTGTCTTATGACACCACGATGATACACCCCGTTGGGTTATTCACCCTTAAACGTGCGGACTGGTCCAAGCACCTCACTTTAGTATGTTATTAGAACTTATGTCTAAACATTCTTTTATGCGCTTGCTTTACCTCATCAGGTTTCCGTTTAAATTGGTTATTCCCATCCACGTTGATTTCTTATTCAGTTTTCCAAGTTCCGCTTGCTTATTAATTTCAGTCTTATAACTTAACCAATTTAAGCCCATTAGTAAGCCCACGACATGTTATTCTCTATATTGTGATCCAAGATCTGTAATCCACAATCCCTTTATATTCTTGTTGATTTCAAAGCTACAATAACATGTTCTACTTAATATGTAATTAAGTATTTCTCAATTCACATGTTTTCTATTTAACATGTCAGTCGTTATTTACGATTAAATATAACTTATTTCATTTCATAAGTTTGCCTCGTTTTTTCTTATTTTATCATAATTCCATCTTACATTGTCATTACAATTATCATTGTTTACTTATTAACTTAGTTATCTTAACTAAGGGTCACTAATAAGTCTCCTTTCCATTTATTATAACCTATGTTATAATTTCATCTTGCCCCTAGGACAAGCCTTAGCATGTTATTCTTATCAGCAGATTTCAGATTTCCAAGTTTATAGATTACTTAATTTATAATTAAGTACAACTTCTTACATTTCATAAGCTTTCCCCCTTTTCTATACTTATTACAAACAACTAGTTTTAGGTTTCCTCATTTACTGATTACTTAATTTACAATTAAGTGTCACTTGTCTCATTTCACTAGTTATCTCATTTCCTAACGAGTTTATTATAACCTAAGTTATAATCTTCACTTGTCTTTATGACAAGTCTACCTATTATACGACATTCTCATTAATGTAATTAATTTATAATATGTTATTATCATTCCCTTCCTTTTACTGTCGTATCTTCTATTCAATTCTGTTTATTTCCATTAATTACAATTAATGTTGTTTATCAGTCCTTCTATTTACATATATTTACATATATGTATATATTTATGCACTAGACCTCCCACATTAAGCCTACACTTGTGGATGCTGGATTTGTCGGAACGGATCTGGGCAGACTTCTACCACAAGTTGACTTAACCTCGTGTCTTAACACCACTACATGTTTATTTATGCACTTAGACCCCTCACATTATATTTCCCACTAGTGGATGCTAGATATGTCGGGTAGTTCCGGGCAGACTTCTACCACAAGTATAATCTAACCTCGTGTCTAAGCGCGGTTACAGTTTCCTGTTTACTATAAACATCCTATATTTTACATGCTATCATATTAAGCCCATTTTATGTCGCATGTTCTTTCTAACATACAATAAATTCTATTCTAACATGTAATCGTCTAATCATGTAATTGTTCAAATCAAACAAATTAACATATAATTTTCTCAATTTCTACAATTAATGGTCCAGGTACATAAATGTCACAAGTTAATATGGAATTGAAACAATAGTAATCGCTTCACATATTTTGACAAGTTTATATTTCAACATATGAACATTTTAGCACATTAAGCATTTCAACATATGAATTTCCCCAACATATTAATATCTTAACATATTAATATTCCAACATATCATAATAGCATTTCGTCACTTTAATCATTCTAACTTATGTTTAACATTTCAACATATCATATTTCAACATGTCATTTTAACGGGGAATGTCAAATGATAATATATCATTATCAAAAATAATATAACTTAAATCCACTCACCTAATTTTCTTTCCAAATCTTGGATCTGGTCCAGATCTAGCATTCCTTGGTTTTCCCCTAATTGGATTCAAAACCTAACAACCATGGATTCATAATTTTTACTAAAAGAAAAGGGAAAGAAAGAAGAAGAAAATTGAATAGACCAGATCTAGAAAATTATCTAACTTCGAATATGATTACGAACGCCTTCTAATTAATATTCATTCTTTTCCTCCAGAACTTGATTCGAAATTTTCCTAAACTAATTATCTTATTTTTCTAAAGAGATTTGATGAGGAGAAAGAATGGCATAGCTTAGACGTTGTCTCAGAGAATGTGAGATTTAGGCTAGGCTCTACTAGGCTATTTATAGGTGTTTAGGATCTTATCGTACATGCAGTGCTGAGTCAGCATTGAACATTATTAAGAAAATAGTCCAGATTCATTGATGAATCTGGCCGGATCTGGGGGGTGTCGACCCCCCGGGTCCCATGAGCCGTTTTGGCGTAGAAGTTTGAATATCGAATGTTTGAATTTTCTGGAATTTATCTAACAGTTATATTCACGTGTAATTTTCTTATACGTATACAAATCTTCTAACGACCATTTTATGCATATATATAAATATATGTATATATATATGTGCACAACTTTTGTTTCGTTTCCAAAATTCAAACGGTGTTGCACCGTTATTTGATTCTTGCCATATTTCATTAATTGTAGCCTTATCTTGAATTTTATCTCATGTATATATATACTTCTGCACATATATACATATATATTCTCATATATATACACACATATATTTTCTTTACTTCCTTATATGTATATTTTTCCTTATATGTGTGTTTATACATATTTCCTCTCATGAACATGTGTTATTTCAGCTGTTTCCTTAAAACAAAAATTTGACGGCAGCGGGGATCAAACTCTGTACCTCTTATATGCAAGTCACATGCTCTAACCAACTGGGCTGCTAATGCTATTGTTAACATGGCTTAGAACAATGGTAGTTATTGTTCTCTTCTGATTCCTCTTTTTCATGTTTGTTACAATATTTCATTTAAACCGTTGCATGAATCTTTTTCTTCTATTTCTCTTTTATTATTAATGCATACTCAGTGCATGCAACATGTTTACACCGCATGCAACCAATCTTTCCTTTCTTTTAATGCATGCATTACATTTTTATTTTATTCTTCATATATACATTTATGTTTGTGCGTATATATGCATTATTTAATTATTAAATTATAGTAAAATGCGGGGTGTTACACACACAAATGGATGGATTGGGCAAGATCCTGGTTTTCTTTTAGCCTTAATACGATCGTTAAGGGTCATCGGTTTTCTGGCCATTTTATAACATAGCCCAGCGTGACCATTGCCTTCCGTATTTCTATATATTGGACTTCTATACATTATTCTCTAGAAGATCTAGAATTCACCTTTCTTTATCAAGAAAGATATGTTCTGGAGGGCAAAGTGTTGACCAACTTTTTGGCAAAAAGTGTTGACCAACTTTTTGGCAAAAACTATCATAACTCAAGTTCTTATTAAAGTTGGACCATCTCCCTACTGGATCAATCTTCATCTGGATTGGTCAGAGCATGGTTTGACCCAAACCAAGTGTGTCTCAAGCAGAAACACTCTTCTTCAAGCATGGTTCAGAGTCCAAGGATCGGGTCGATCGATCTGGCAAATTGACCTTGAAGACATTGAACCAGACCTTACACTACACAACAAAGCCCGATTCTCAAGGATACTTTATCAGTCAAACCAGACCTATTCAACTTCTCTGGCTCTAAGTTCCAAGGTCCACGTGTACCTTGATTATCGAAAAGAATTATTCCCGAATAGGAGACAATGTCCTGGTGCCTGCAGTAGATATTTCGGATCGCGCGACACGTGGTCGAGCCATGATCGAATAATCGCCACGTAGCACATCGACTGACCTGCATTTTTGCCTATAAATACATCTTTCCATGAATGGAAAGAGGAGGATATTCTTTCTGAAAAGTTCGTGGTTGGATTTTTAAAAATATCTCGGCGTACACTTCGATCATACAACATTGTAACACAGGGTTTTTTGTGAATAATCCACTTCTTTCTCTTCCTTCTTTCAATCGTAGCAAGTGTAACTTGTAATCGACGATATAAATAGAGATTATAAAGTAGACGTAAGCTTGGTTTAAGTCGAACCACTAGACAAATTGTTTTGTGTCCTTGTGTTTACTTCTTTTCTTGTATTATGTGATTGTGAATTTTGTGATTTATGTGTAGATTACACACTTTGGGGGTTGACTGTCATTAAGCCAACTTTTGACGTCAACAACACCTAAAGGTAAAGATAGAAGGGAGAAATGCAAGGCTATCGATGGTGGTGTGATGTCAATTGGAGGTTGGACAACTAAAAAAGTGGCGAAGAGCATTTTTCGTTTACCTTCGTTCTTAGGGTGGAGGAGGTTACATCGAGGGTTTAATTCGCATGTGGGCACACAACAAGGCGGACGCGATGCTATGGTCGCAATATAAACTAGTGATGCCTCGGAGGTTGTGCACGAGCAGTGTGCATCGATTTGTATAGGATTTTGAGTCTGACCGAAAAAGAGGGTGCTTGAATTTTGATGCGGACGTAGTGTGGCTGGTAAGTGTTTGTTGTTTTATTTTAATATGATTCTAATTTCAAGTCTTCTAACTCATGAAACTTCTGCATATGTGGTATGTTGTGGGCATGATTTCTTCCACATGACTCGTATTGCAGATGTGTACGCTTTGGCATTTGTTTTGACAAATTTAGCTGATGTGAGTGATATTATCTATCATTGAACTGAAATTCTTTATATTATGCAAAATGATGTTTCTAGGTGATTTCTAATCATAAAACGAGATTTCTAGGATAATTAAACCTAGTCATTAATAAATAAAAGAATTAACATTTCATCTAATACCTTGGATTTTCAGCCTTTTGATCCAAAAGGTAAATCGATGGTTCTTGATTTTGTTGCTACAGATTCTTCCAATTGTGCTACTGCTTCCAAAATTAATTTCAATATCAATCCCGTGAATTCTATTTGCAATATTCCTCAAATCTCCTTTAATCCCTTACATCCCCCTATGAAATCCGAATTTCTCTCACTCTCTCTCTTTAAATCTCTTCCTTGGAATGATAGTTCTTATAAGCCAAAACAGTTTGATATAGTAAGAGATGGAAAGCCCAATCACTTCCTATATATGGTGAAAGAGGAAGGATTGAAATTCTGGAGTAAACATCTGGTTGGATTCTTTATGGATGGTACGCTCTCTTAAATAACTGTAGTGAACTCTCTTATCAAAATTTGGAAGTTAAAAAGAGAAGTTAGTATTAAATCAAATGGTGTAAATTTCTTTTTTAATTTTGCAAATGATATGGAAAGGGAGAGCGTATTGAGATCTGACCCAATCTTCATCAAGGGCAGGATGTTTATAATAACTGAATGGGATCCCTCCATAGGAAATGCGCAATCGCAAATTAAAAAAAGTTCCCATCTGGATTCATTTGCATTGTATTCCCTTACACTTGTTGACATTAGTGAGGTTAAAGCGGTTGGCATGTCATGTGGGTAGATTGATCTGTTTTGATACAAGTACTGAGAGGCTGGAAAGGTTCAAGTATGCAAAAGCATTGGTAGAAATTACCCCTGAATTTGAGCTACCAGATTCTATTGTTGTTCCTGACCTTGGAGATAAATGCCCCCATGTTAAAGTTTCTTATGATTGGAGACCACAAATTTGCACACACTGTAAGGTCTTTTGTCATGAGACAAATTATTGTGAAATGTCATCCCAGAATAATGCGGTGCACAGAATAATAGAAATGAGGTTGTTAATGACAGGAGAAAATAATATAAGCATGACTACTAGTCTCATGAGAGTAGGGGTTTGAAGAAAACTACTAGATCAGAAACTGAGCAATTCGGTTGGGAACAAGTAACTAATAAAAAGAAAATGGTTTGGAAAAGAAAGGAGAAAGGTTATGGTACAGATGTTAGAGGTGATGTTGATAAAGCTATGGAAGAAGTTATTGAGTTAGCAGGGGGAGGGTGTACAGAAATGAGTAGTGAAGTTAATAATGAGGAGCAAATGGATGTATGTTAGGGTTTTTGTAAAGATGGTACTCAGAATGTTATAATTGCAGATCAGTATGGTAATTGCTCCATTCAAGGACAAAAGGTTTCTGATGGAGATGACAATGCAAATAAAAATGCTTCTCAGAAGGGAAATATTTAATTTGATGAAATTCTAAAGGATGCAGTGGATAAAGAATTTTATGTTGATAACCCTTTTTCTATTCTGGATGATCATGCAGATGGTAATGTAAACGCATCTCTGGATGTGTTCACTGCTGCTGCAACATCCAGTTCTCTTGCTCAACCTTTTTTGCCTCATGTTCTTCCAACTCCTCATCTATTAAACAGTCAGCATCTTGTGCCTCCTCATCGTCTAAATATTCTTTCAGTTTCAATATTCCATCCAAATCTCCTTATTCTCATTTGTCCTCGCCTCAAAATTTTATCCTTCCTCCCTCTCTTACTACTAATGATCCTAACATTGTAGAGGAATCACCAAATTCTTTTGGGAGTAAGAAAAAGTCTAAAAGGAAAAACAAGAAAGTCTTGAAAGAAAATGTTAATGTGGAAGATGATCTTAATGATGGTAAAGAGTTCAAGCCAGATGAAGTATTACTGAGTTGTAATTCAAAAAATGCTTTATTAAGACATATGAAAGTAATCTGATTTGCATGGTGAATCCCCTACTATTTAAATGATTAGTACACTATGTTTTTGGAATATAAGAGGTGCTAACTTGCCCTCTAAGAAATGTGAGAAAAAAAATTGATTAGAGATAATAAAATTCAGCGTATATGCATTTCTGAAACTAAGCTGGATTTCAATTCCACTGGGAAAGCAGCAAATTACATAGCTCCAGTATGGCAATTTGATCATAATCTTAATCAAGCTTCATTGGGCAAACTTATGACTCTTTGGAATCCTTCCATTTTTAATCTTCAGAAAATCTTTGAAACTAATAAATATATTCACTATAATTGTATTTATATTCCTTTAAATCTCTCTTCTCTCCTTACTTCAGTTTATTGTAATAACCCGGAAATCCAAGCCAATTTAAAAATTTTATTTTGGCAATTTTAGTGAATTTTGAAAATTTAAAATGAATTATTTTAAATTATAACAACGAGAAATTTATTTTGAATAGAAATAGAACGTGTTTATTTATATAGATCGTCGTTAGTATATAAATATTTATTTATAATTATAAAAGGAATTGAAAAAGGCGCGGTAGTTTGAAAATTCGATTTCAAAGTTCAAATGAATGTACAAGATTCAAAATAAACCGGATTTTAGTGAAACCAAAAATATTTGAATCTAATTGAGAATATCTTTCCAACGAATCCGAAAAATTGAAATTTCATAGCGGGAATAAAAAATTACATCTAGTTGAAAATTCAGAATAGTCGCTATGGAATTCTGGCCCTTAAAAATGGAAATTTTGAAAAAGACCTCGGTTTTCGACGAAACCACTTTTGTTGGATCCGTGATGCCAAGTTATTGCTAGGTTTCAAAATTCGTAATTTTTCGAATCAATATTTGAGCGTGGCAAAAGAAAATGCGTTTGACCAGTTTCAATTGATTTTAATCGACTGGAAAATGGCCATTTTTCAAACGGTCACAGAATTCGATGAAATTAGTTTTGTTAGGACCGCATCGTCAATACGAAGCTAAAGAATATTTTTCGGGATTTTTAGAGTCCGTATGTGGCCCCGGTAAATTGAAATGCATGTTCAAATTCAATATATATATTTATATTTTGATTTTGACGAAAACTGATCGAAACGATCGAATCAGCTTACGATACATATCCCAATGTATTCGGAATGAGGGTAATTAGCTATGGATGACAGTCGGTGGGTTCGTTTTCAAGGTCGAAATTAAAAGTTGATTTTTGAAATCAAATAAATAAATAAAAACCCTCTCTTCCTCTATACTCTCAGCCCCATCCCCCTTTGTAATTCAAACCAAAATCGATAAGGAAAAAAAGAGAAAAAAAGGAGAAGGGAGTGGAGCGCCGCTCCACCGTCGTCGCCGCTAGGTGAGGCGCCACCGCCACAGCCATCTCTCCCCCCTTGACTCGTGCGCCACGCCAGCCTCTCGCGCGAGCTCCACAACCCTAAACCCAGTCGCTCCAGCGAACCCTAGCCCTAAAGCCGACCCAATCCGCCGCCCTGTGCCACCCTGTACCCCCTACCGCTGCTGCAACCTCCAAGGCCCACCATCCCGAACCCGCAGCCCCCTCTTCGCTGAAAAACGTGAGTGTTTACCTCTTTTTATTTATTTGTTTATTTATGTATTTAAAAATATGGTTTTTATATGAAATAAAAATCTGAAATTTTCATATTTGGTTATGGTAGAAAGATCGAATTTTTCTATGTTAAAAGATCGAATTTTTCTATGTTAAAAGATCGAATTTTTCTATGTTAAAAGATATGATTTTTCTATGTTAAAAGATCGAATTTTTATAATAGAAAAGATTAGATTTTTGAAGTAAAAAGGGTATGATTTTTATTATGAAAAAAATATAATTTTTATCTATATAGTAGTGGCCACGGACAATGAAATTGACAAAAGGCGAGCACGGCGAAGATTTCCTACATATGAAGAGCCGTGGCGTTTGGTTTAGCTAATCGGTGAGAACTCCGCACTTCTAATTTATTTTCTAGTTGAAATATATACTAGGATGCAGACGGTGCTTAGTAGCACCCAACATCCGTCATCCATAGACCATGGATGACTTGTTTGTTTTGATTGTTGTGTTGTGAAATTTGATTGTGTGAAGTGGATTGAATAAATATTTTATAGTTAAAAATATAATTTTTAACGTGTATATAAAATAAATATTTATAAACAAATCGGACGATTTGTTTATACACACTGATTTGACTGATATTGATTGGGACGATAAATTTTACACATCGCCCAACTACACATATAAAATATATGTGTTTGTTGATTTGAAACCCCACACGGGTGTTGGGATGATATTTGTTGTACACTAATCCCGATTGTTTAGTTGTATGTTAACCGATGGGTTGACAGGCTGTGTAAGCGTTAATTATTTATATTTAATGCTTATGCAGTTGCGTGGTGCACTATGGATGATGGTTGATTTGATGGTTGATTATTTATCGTTGCTATTATATATATGTGTTGTAGAAAATCCATATAATTAACATTATATGGTAATTGATTGGGCCTCATTCCAATTTGGAAAATAGAAATGTAAATTCATGTGTTGAATAGAAATATAAATTCATGTTTTGAATAGAAATATAAATTCATGTGCTGAATAGAAATGTAAATTCATGTGTTGAATAGAAAGGTAAATTCATGTGTTGAATAGAAATGTAAATTCATGTATTGAATAGAAATGTAAATTCATGTGTTGAATAGAAATGTAAATTCATGTTCTAAATAGAAATATAAATTCATGTGTTGAATAGAAATGTAAATGCATGTGTTGAATAGAAATGTAAATTCATGTGTTGAATAGAAATATAAATTCATGTGTTGAATAGAAATGTAAATTCATGAATTGAATAGAAATATATATTCGTGTGTTGAATAGAAACATAAATATTCATTTATTGAATAGAATAACAAAGTTATTGAAATATATAAAGCCGTGTTGGTTAGATATGCGCCATTTTGACGCGAACAATATTTGTATCGATTTGATTCATTTTTAAAATGAATATAGAAAAAGAAGTTATTTCAAAATATAACGTTTTGAAAATATTATCATTTATAGATTAATGATATGGAATATTCAATTTTGATTCGAAATTGAATATGAGTTGAAATCATTTTGAAAACGAATTTAAAACGATTTATAAAATACGTTTTAAAAGGAAATCGATGAAATGTATATAATATATATGTATATATTATATATATATATTGGTCTGAATAGAATGCGCCACGCTGCGGCAGTTCGCGAATTTCGACCATTGACTTCGAATGGACATTACGGGAGATCCGACCATCGGATTCTCCTAAAATCGGAACGTTGGGTTTGTATCGAAAAGAGCTTTCTAATGAATATCAGAGATTTGAAATCTAACGGTTGGATTTGGAATTATGTCCAAATCAAATTTGGAAAAGGTCGCTGTAAGTGCAGTTCGATGGCCGTTGATAGAAATCGACTGTTTGGGCCTTGATAAAATTATTAAAAATAGTTATAATTTGTGTAAAATCATAAGAAATGATTTATGAAGAATTGGGATCAAAATTTCCATATTTGAAAAGATAAAAATAGTTTTTTATCGAAATGAACTAGTTTTGAACTAGAATTAGAATCCGTTTATTTTTAAAATAAATAAAGTGAATTTGAAAGGGTTTTAAAAGTAACCAGAATTTCCAACAGTTGAATTGGGATGGATTTGAATGTGAAATTGTCTTTGGAATATTTTGATGTTGGATTTCGTGATTATATAGATATTATTATGGAAATTTGAAAGATATATTTATATCGTTATTTCCAATATGATATTTGTTGGTTGTAGAATCTAATATTGAATATAAGCCGATACATTTTCTACTCAGAGCCTTGTATTTAATATCAAATGGTATTTGGGTTTGTCGTGAATGGTGTCTTCATTAACACTGTTCTTAAACCCAGTAGAGAAAAAGATTAAATCTTTTTATTTAGATTTAATGAGGTGTATAAATTAAATGATGTTTAATCGGAATTGAATTAGAATGTGATTTTGGGTTTATAGTGAACCGTGTTTTAAGTGACGTTGGTTCTTTAACCCAGTTAAAGACAGGATATTGATTTTTGGGAAGATTAAAATTAAGTGGAGTTTTAATGAATCTTTAATTAGATTGAAGTGATCGAGAATGGGGTATCACCAGTTTTTCTCCAGGCGATAGTTAAATCTTTAATTAGATTTGAACGTGAAATGGTGATTAAATTTATCGATAATACCGTGGTGTTAGATATGAAGTTGACCAGTTTCACTTCATGGGATGAATAGGTTGGGATAGGGAAATAAAATAAATGATTACTTCGGTAAGGTTCGTTAATCCTGACTAGTGTGGATAAACCATAATTTGGTTTGAATTGATATTCAAAGGAAGATTAAAGAATAAATTTAAAGAATTTATCTTTGATAAAATTAATGGGAACCTTTCCCAATGTATAAGAATATTTGAATAAAGGAATATTCTGAATTGGAATGAGGCGTATGTTGTGTTTGTGTAACACTTGTTTATTATATACGCGAGTTATTCAGAAAGACTGGGTTTATCCCATTCTGAATAACTGATTCGACGTGGTGTCGAGGATGAAGATGGTGGTCGAAGACCAGAGGTCTTCACATCGTTTGGGTGATTACTGATGACCTTGATTGGGCTGTACACCCAAGAAGAGGGAATCAGTTGGTGATCATCCAAACGTACTTGGAGATCGATGGATATGCGAGG
>JASFAX010000902.1:0-54736 GCA_030737875.1 Allium sativum | reverse complement strand
TAGTCTAACTACTAATTAATTAATAAACCGTGGTTAAAGAGTTCTCCACAAACAGCTTTCCAATCTTCACGATAGGCGAACCAAGCTGAGTGAACCGTCGGACAGTATTTTGGCGCACCGTCTTCTTTATCAAATATATATAATATAATATATACCAATCTCTCTTTGTATATTATAAGAGGAGGAGGAGAATGACGAACTTTGGCAAGGTCTTGGTGGAAAAGAGGAAGGCTTATGCCATGGAAACCTTGGCCATAAGCTTTATGAAGAAGGCGGAAAGGAGGAAATGGAATGGAATGGTAAGAAAATGGAGAAAAGGTCTCCTCATATAGGAATAGAGAGTTAAGGAGGTGATGACACATAAGGGGGCACATGGAAGGCATGCATGAAAGCTTACATGCAAAATTACAAGTGTCCATACACTTGTTTGAAGAAGAGAAGGTGAACTTTTGGTAGAATTTTCCCTTAAATGCTATGAAAACTATGGGTAACACTTAATTCTAATGCTACTAATTCATGTTATAGTTTGACAAATCCGATCGAACGACAATAGTATCAATATATCCAAACTTATTAATAATCACTCTCGTTTATAATCCAAGTAAAATCTATCATATAATTTATCAAAATTATTAAATATTCTTAACCATATATTTTTATGTCAAATTCAAATTCAAATTTAAATTAAAAATTTTAATTGGTTAAAAATTCTGGATCATTAAAGTGTCGACCTGCCCAGGACCAGGTCGACCATAGAGTCGACCTGGGTGTCAACCTAGTTACCGAGCCCATTTTTGAGTCAGAGTTCACTCTGATGTTCCTAGTCCGATTTCTGTCTAAATTCGTTGGCATGACCCTATATAAACAGCCCCTAACTCTAGTCTCTCTACACAAATTCTCTCTGGCCTGATGCCGCTAAAACTCTGTTTGAAAAGTTAGAGAAAAGGGATTGCTTCTTCTCCAACAAGGCTACGTGTAGAGTATTGCTGTTTGTGGCGATTTCTGTTAGACTCGAGATTCAACATCGCCTCTTTGTTTTCTAATTCTCAAACCACAGTCTGTAAGCCCCAGTTACTTTTAGATCTAAACTTTAAACTTAATATGGACATGTTGTAAATTGAAATTGAACCTAAGTTTGACAATTATCTTGGATCTATCATTGTATATCTTGGATCTATCATTGTTCATTTTGGATCTAGTATTTTGGATCTACTTTTTGTTCACCTTGGATCTATTCATCTTGAATCTTGACTTGTGGTAATATTTATATG
Source organism: Allium sativum (assembly GCA_030737875.1). Taxonomy (NCBI): domain Eukaryota; kingdom Viridiplantae; phylum Streptophyta; class Magnoliopsida; order Asparagales; family Amaryllidaceae; genus Allium; species Allium sativum. The sequence continues at coordinate 53,465 of JASFAX010000902.1, read as the reverse complement.
AAATTGATTTAAGACCTTTATATGTTGTATATCTAAAACCCCTAATTTTCATAGCATTCATGCCTGTGATGTTGAATTAGTTGTTATTCACAAGTTTGGGGTTATTATCTTATGTCAACTGTTACCATGACTATCACCCTATTTTGCAAGATTTGATATTTGAGACCACTACTCCATATGCCAATATTGTTGTAATCGTTTATCTCAAGTTATACCATGCTTAACTTGTAATCACTTTTGCCACCTTATGCCCGTTCTTTCTATGTTATTCCCTAATTAGATTTGTTTGTATCAATTCGAATTCACATGCGATGGGAATACGATTTGGGTAGTTTAGGCAAACCTGAATTTACCATGAGCTTGGAACATGAATATTGTTATAACTTGAATCTGAATATGGACATGAAACGTAACTTGAAACTTGTCACGAACCTGATATGAGACTTGAACATGGTCATGACTCTAGAACGACTTGAAAATGGCCAACTCGAGGTTGGGTTGTGTTTGTAGTGTAAATCTGCCCGGAACCGCCCAGAGAATCCAGTGACTGCAAAAAATAGGATCCAATGTGGGTAGTTGGTTATATCGCACCTAAAACCCGAGGTTAAGCTATGTTGTGGTGTAAATCTGCCCGGAACAGCCCGGCAAATCCAGTGACCAAAAAAACTAGTCTAATGTGAGAGGTTGGGGGCATTAATGAATTTATGCTACATGATAGGGTTAAGTCATGAACATGAAAGTCAACACTTAACCAACTTGATACATGATTGGATAGGGTTAAGTCACAAATTTGAATGACAACACTTAACCCATTAGAAACCCTAGTTACGCGGTCCTTTTCAGCAGTAACCCACTTAGATGTATCACGATACCCTGGGACTAGGCAGGGTGGGGCACGATTACTGGGTTGATTGTAAGCGACCAGAACGACGGCTGAGTTGGTGCGCCATTGTAGGTTCAGGTGGACTATGGTCGTGCACATAGTCCGGAGTTGAAAAAGCTGGCATTGGGCACCAGTAGGTTTAAACTGTGCGTGCCTGATTCGTGTCGAAGGTTGGCACCCTAGGGCTTGATACACCCCATGGTAGACCTAGCACAAGTGACTACATTTGGTGATTGGGCCGTATGACACAGACACATGACGAGCTAGAACTTGTAGGGAGCCGATCGATTAGTAGATCGTACTGTAGGACCCCGTAATGGGTCATTTCATGATATTGGGCCAAGGGATCATTTCATGGTTAATACTTGACATGGGTTAGAATACTAGTACAGTTGGTGCAACGAATCTTGAATATGCGATGCTAGATTTGACTTATCTTGTTATCTTCGTTATCATACCAGTCTTGTTATCATCCTTATGTTTAATTCCAGTTTTCACATGTCATGTTACTTTTACTCGTTTCTATGCTGAAAGTCACTAGGGCTTGCCAGTCTTTATGACTGACACTTTTTCTTTTGCCCCTTTTTCTTTCGTTTTCCCCCCAGGTTCTCAGGGAGGAAACACTAGCTCCTAGCTTGGATTTAGCTTGCTTTCTGTTAGCTCATGTACGGTTTGGTCTTGAGCTATGCTATGGCTGCACTTCTGCTATTTTTGGGGAATAATTTACTTTTTGTTATCTTAAGTTCATGATTATTTATTTAGAACTTGATGTAATGGAATAATTTGTACTTTGGATATATGAGGTTTTGACTCTTTTCTTGAAAGTAATGAAATTTAGTTTTTAATTTCTACCGCTGCTTTATTTATGTTCTGCCTTGTGATATCTCTTTGTATGTTTACCTAGATAACACTCCACCAAAACTAGTGCATTCCCTTTGTGAGTGACCCTAGCGGAGGTGGGGTGTTACATTTGGTATCAGAGCCAGGTTGTTACCAGATGGGGCAAATATTTTAAAAAAACCTTCTAAAACTATTTTCCAAAACCGTTTATAAAGAAGCATTTTTCAATAAAAGTTTTATGTTTAAAAAGGCTATTCCCCAAAAGCCATTAGCACTTTTCTTTGTTTCCTCGTTTGAATCTTTTTCTTTTTCGTTTTTCAGCATGTCTGATCTTAACCTTCCTGAGGGAGTACCCGTACCTGGATGGTTCCGAAGGTACTTGGAAGCTAGGGCCAACGGCACGGGCCCGGCAGACATGCCTCCTCCTCCTCCCCCAGTGGACGCGGTTCCTCCTCCTCCTGGTACCTCCTTTGCCAAAATATGCAAAGACTTTAAATCCATAGGCGGTAAGAACTTCATTGGAACTGAAACCTTCGTTGAGGCGCGAAACTGGCTAAAGGAGACTGAAGACTTGTTTATTATCTTCGATGTTGAGGATCAAAGGAAAGTTCAGTTGGCAGCACGGTTGTTGAAAGAGGAAGCTGCATTTTGGTGGGAAGTCATCAATGCTACCAGGCCAGTTGAGATTTGGGCAGACTTTAGAGAGAGGTTTGGGCTTAAATTCTTATCGTCAGCAGAAGAGAACCTTCAAATGGAGAGGTTCCTAGCACTTAAGCAAGGGGACATGACCATTAGGGAGTACGTGAATAAGTTTAATCAGCTTGCTAGGTTCGGATTGGACTTGGTTAACCCAGCTCAGAAGAAGGCTGTACGCTTTGCTCGAGGATTGAACGAGCCACTACATAGTTTGGTCATAACTCATATACCCTTAGGGGCGACCTTTGAAAGCTTGGTGGATATGGCCCTACTTCACAAGGAAGACAATAACAGCAAGAAGGAGGTTAAGCCTAATGAGACTCAGAATAAGAAGGTTGACTTCAAGAAGGGAGGCAACAAGAATAACAAGAATAAGAAGAACAACAATACTAACAAACCACTTAAGACAAGGAAGTGCAACTTTTGTGGTATTACGGGGCATCTAGCTAAAGACTGTAGAAGGAAGAAGAGAAAGTTGGGTGAATGCTTTCATTGTGGACATACTGGACACATCAGCAAAGATTGCCCTAAGAAGCAAGGGCAGGGGCAAGGGCAGGCCCAGCGAGCAGGACCTTCTGGAGGGCAGTTGCATGCTCTCAACACCACTCTAGCACTTGACCAAGGTAGTAATATTTCCGTAGAAAGCCTTGTTTACATTTTTGAATTTCCTGTTCGAACCTTATTTGACTTTGGCGCATTGCATACTTTTATTTCTTCTGATGTTGTTAAAAATCTGCACCTATGTACTAGTCTGGTTGAGGAACCCGTTATAGTTTCAAATCCAATTGGGGACTCCGCTCATTTATCTTTGATGTGCATGGATTTGAGGATTTCTATCTTAAGCGTAGAATTCACGTGTAATGCTTATGTTCTCGGATTTATGGGATACGGTTTGATCCTAGGTATGGATTGGTTGTCCAATTATGGAGCCATTCTTGATTGTGAACGAAGAGCAGCGAGGCTCCTGACTCGCCTTGGTAATACCCTTGAAATTTCTTGTAACCCTATGGGTCCGGTCATGTTGTGTTATCTTGAATCTCTTGACTCGTCCATCAACAATTTGCAATCCGTAAGAGTGGTCCGAGAATATCCAGATATCTTTGATGAGGTGAAGGGGTTACCTCCTATACGCGAGATAGACTTCCGAATTTATCTTGTTTATAATGCCAAGCCAGTTTCATTGCTCGTTAGGCACATGGCCCTGCGAGAAAGAAGAGAGCTCAGTAAACAAGTTAAGGAGTTGCTTGAGAAAAATTTCATAAGACGAAGCATTTCTGAATGGGGTGCTCCGGTGGTATTCGCTACTAAGGCGGATGGTTCGCTTCGTCTATGCGTAGATTATCGTGAGTTAAACAAGCTGACTAAGAAAAATAGACACCCACTACCAAGAATCGACGATTTGTTTGACCAGCTTGTGGGAGCATCTGTTTTCTCTCAACTCGATCTAGCCACAGGATTCCATCAGATTAGAGTGGCTGAGGATAACATTGGAAAAACTGCGTTTAGGACTCCAGATGGGTTCTTCGAATGGCTCGTCATGCCGTCTGGGTTAACGAATGCACCCGCGTACTTTGTAGATTTAATGAGTAGGGTGTTTCGGGAGTTCCTTAACAAGTTTGTAGTGGTTTTCGTGGACGATAGTTTGATCTTCTCAAATTATGAAGAAGAGAATGCTAGACATCACAAGGAAGTCATGGATACGCTTAGAGCACACCAGTTAAAGGCTAAGTTCTCCAAATGTCATTTTTGGAGGAAGGAAGTTCGGTTTCTAGGACATGTAGTTTCTAAGCAAGGCATAGCCATGGACCCCGCAAAGGTAGTTGCGGTGCAAGACTGGAAAATTCCTAAGAATGCAACGGAGGTGAGAAGCTTTCTCGGTTTGGCAGGCTATTATAGGAAGTTCATTAAGGACTTCGCTAAGATTTCAGCCCCTCTTACTAGGTTAACGAAGAAAAACCTAGCGTTTGCATGGGACATAGAATGTGAGATTTCTTTTCAGAGACTCAAGAGAGCCCTCACCACAGCTCCAGTTTTGGCATTACCCGATGGAAGTAAGATGTTTACGGTGAACACAGATGCGTGTGGCACAGGATTAGGCGCTGTCCTAATGCAAGAAGGGAAAGTGATATGCTATAGGGGTAGACAACTTAAAGTTCATGAGAAGAAATATCCCACACATGACTAGGAGTTGGCGGCGATCGTTTTTGCAGTTAAATCTTGGCGCCATTATCTTCTAGGGGAGAGGTTTGAGTTGTATACCGACCACAAATCGCTTAAGTACATCTTCTCACAGAAAGATTTGAATCTGAGACAATAGCGGTGGATGGAATTCTCGGCATCATATGACTTCGATATAGCTTATACCCCTGGCAAGGGTAACGTGGTGGCGGATGCGCTATGTAGGAAAAGGTTGACCTTGAGCCCCTTGTTTGTTGAAAGGAAAAGTCTAGAGTTTATAGCAACCTTTGATTTTACACCTGTTGTTGAGTCATTGACTGTTACGTTAGCATCTCTTGAGTTAAGACCTAAACTTCTAGATCAAGTAGGGACTTCACAGAAGGAAGACCCACAGATAGTCGAAATCATGAACAAGCTGATTAGTGGTGAGACGTCAAGTCACCTCGGTAGGTATGCCATAGTTGACAAGGGATGTCTAAGGCGTGATGGAAGGCTATGTGTCCCACAAGTGGGAGACCTAGTTAGGAAAGTCCTCGAGGAGGCGCATCACTCGAAGATGACCATACATCCTGGAGTGGATAAGATGTACATGGATATGAATCACATTTTCTTTTGGCCTGGAATGAAAAAGGATGTGGCAGATTTCGTTTCGAAGTGCATGGTGTGCCAACAAGTAAAGGCCGAGTCGAAGAAGCCTGGTGGGCTATTACATCGTTTGGAGGTTCCGCAATGGAACTGGGAGAGTATCTCGATGGATTTCGTGGATGGACTGCCTAGGTCAAGGAAGGAAAATACTAGCATATGGGTCATGGTTGATAGACTCACGAAAAGTGCTCACTTCATTCCGGTGAAAAGCAAGTGGACCGCATCATGGCTAGCGTCTATTTACCTTCGAGAGATAGTACGATTGCACGGGTTCCTTCTAGTATACTTAGTGATCGTGACCCGATTTTCACTAGCCAGTTTTGGAATAGTCTACAAGAAACAATGGGTACACGACTAAGTTTAAGCACGACCCATCACCTACAGACGGATTGACAAACTGAAAGGGTAAATAGGGTACTAGAGGATCTTTTGAGGCTATGCATTCTTGACTTTGGTGGTACTTGGGAAGACCATCTTCCTCTCGTGGAGTTTGCATATAATAATGGTTACCAAGCTAGCATCGGAATGGCACCGTTCGAAGCCCTGTATGGAAGACTGTGCAAGTCGCCAACTTGTTGGTGGGAGATGACATACAGGCTTATATTTGGGCCCGACATGATAAGGGACATTTCTGAAAAGGTTAAGTTTTTACGAAGACGGATGGAAACGGCCCAATATGGACAGAAATCTTATGTGGACAAGAGAAGGACAGACCTAGAGTTCGAAGTTGGAGATATGGTCTTTATAAAAGTTTCTCTTTACGCAATGTGGTTTGTTTTGGAGCAGTTGGAAAGCTGTCACCAAGGTTCGTAGGACCGTTCCCTATCACCGAGAGGATTGGGCAGATGGCCTATAAGGTAGACTTACCCGAGAAGCAGACCGGAGTACACAATCTCTTTCACGTCTCGCATCTCCGAAAGTGCTTACATGAGTCGGCCAAAGTGGTTGAGCCAAGCATCCTTGAAGCGTAGAAGTGTAAAAAGAAGAAACAGTGAGGCGAGTTCCGATTCGTATCTTAGGAACGGAGATCAAGAAGCTAAGGAATCGAGAAGTCAAGCTAGTTAATGTACAGTGGAGTGAAGCCCAAGAAGACGCAACTTGGGAAACCGAAGAGAAGATACGCGCGCTTTACCCATTTCTTTTTGACGGTACATTATCGATCTCTTTTCCTATAAACTTGAAAACGTTTCGTATCATGCTTTTACTACCTATGTTTGCCTTGTTATCTTCTCGATCTTATCTTGAGAACCTTAGGTAGAACCATATGGATGTAAACATGTGATTGAAACATGTTATGACTGATGTTTGCAAATGGTTGCGTGTGTTTGCAAGTGATTACTAGTGGATGCACGACACACATTAGGCACTAGATCGGCTCAGTCACATTTTCATGTTGCATATGCATGAGTGCTTATACTTGTACTTGGATGGAACTTGTTATGCTATCACTTGAATGTTGCATATGAATGAATGTTATGTGCACTCATGTAGAGATTATAAATTATGTTAGGAATTTGCATACATGTTGGACTCATTACACTAATATATTTTTCATTAAGGAGGTTTACTGAATCAGTAACCGCCTGATCTTTTGCATTAGATACGTACATATACACACACTTACTGCATATGTTCATACAGCACTAGAAATCTTTTAAGGACAATGGTTGCATGTGGATGATGTTATGAGTAGATGGATGATTGGATGGTAGGATATATTCGTTCTAACTTAGAGATTTCGGGGACGAAATCCTTTAAGTAGGGGAGAATGTAAAAACCCGTATTTTAATAACGTGTTATAAACATAAATCAAGGCAGAATTAATTTTTAAAATAAGGATCAATGGCAACGGGTTACGCCATTACGTTCGTCTCAAAATTCTGCTTGGAAATGAGTCTGAATTTTCGAAAATCGGAGTCCGTATGACCAAATTATGACCCTTCAAAGTTTCAGAAACTTCAAGTTCAAAAACAGCTCAGAATTCGAATTCAAATTTAGAATTCAAACCCCAGAACGGACGGGGCGGGAAATTTCCTGCCCCGGACCAGGTCAACCTGGGGGTCGACCATAGTGTCGACCTGCCCAGGACCAGGTCGACCATAGAGTCGACCTGGTTGCCGAGCCCATTTTTGAGTCAGAGTTCACTCTGATGTTTCTAGTCCGATTTCTGTCTAAATTCATTGGCCTGACCCTATATAAACAGCCCCTAACTCTAGTCTCTCTACACAAATTCTCTCTGGCCTTATGCTGCTAAAACTCTGGTTGAAAAGTTAGAGAAAGGAGATTGCTTCTTCTCCAACAATGCTACTTGTAGAGTATTGTTGTTTGGGGGATTTCTGTTAGACTCGAGAATCAACATCGCCTCTTTGTTTTCTAATTCTCAAACCACGATATGTGAGCCCTAGTTACTTTTAGATCTAAACTTTAAACTTAATATGGACATGTTGTAAATTGAAATTGAACCTAAGTATGGCAATTATCTTGGATCTATCATTGTATATTTTGGATCTATCATTGTTCATTTTGGATCTAGTATTTTGGATCTACTATTTGTTCACCTTGGATCTATTGATCTTGAATCTTGACTTGTGGTAAGATTTATATGAAATTGATTTGGGACCTATATAAGTTGTATATCCAAAACCCCTATTGTCCATAATATTCGTGCCTGTGATGTTGAATTAGTTGTTATTCACAAGTTTGGGGATATTATCTTATGTCAACTGTTACCACGACTATCACCCTATTTTGCTAGATTTGATATTTGAGACCACTACTCCATATGTCATTATTGTTGTAATCGTTTATCTCAAGTTATACCATGCTTGACTTGTAATCACTTTTGCCACCTTATGCCCGTTCTTTCTATGTTATTCCCTAATTAGATATGTTTGTATCAATTCGAATTCACATGCGATGGGAATACGATTTGGGTTGTTTAGGCAAACCTGAATTTACCATGAACTTGGAACATGAACATTGTTATAACTTGAATCTGAATATGGACATGAACCTTACCTTTAAACTTGTCACGAACTTGATATGAGACTTGAACATGGTCATGACTCTAGAACGAACTTGAAAATGGCCAACTCGAGGTTGGGTAGAGTTTGCAGTGTAAATCTGCCCGGAACCGCTCAGCGAATCCAGTGACTGCAAACAATAGGATCCCATGTGGGCAGTTGGTCATATCGCACCTAAAACCCGAGGTTAGACTATGTTGTGGTGTAAATCTGCCCGGAACCGCCTGACAAATCCAGTGACCACAACAACTAGTCTAATGTGAGAGGTTGGGGTGCATTAATGAATTTATGCTACATGATAGGTTAAGTCATGAACATGAAAGACCACACTTAACCAACTTGATACATGATTGGATAGGGTTAAGTCACAAATTTGAATGACAACACTTAACCCATTAGAAACCCTAGTTACGCGGTCCTTTTCAGTAGTAACCCACTTAGATGTATCACGATACCCTGGGACTAGGCAGGGTGGGGCACGATTACTGGGCTGATTGTAAGCGACCTAAATGATGGCTGAGTTGGTGCGCCATTGTAGGTTCAGGCGGACTATGGTCGTGCACGTAGTCCGGAGTTGAAAAATCAAGCATTGGGCACCAGTAGGTTTACACTGTGCGTGCTTGATTCGTGTCGATGGTTGGCACCCTAGGGCTTGATACACCCTATGGTGGACCTAGCACAGGTGACTACATTTCTTGATTGGGCCGTATGACACAGACACATGACGAGCTAGAACTTGTAGGGAGCCGATCGATTAGTAGATCATACTATAGGACCCCGTAATAGATCATTTCATGATATTGGGCCAAGGGCTCATTTCATGGTTAACACTTGACATGGGTTAGAATACTAGTACAGTTGGTGCAACAAATCTTGAATATGCGATGCTAGACTTGACTTATCTTGTTATCTTTGTTATCGTACTAGTCCTGTTATCATCCATATGTTTAATTCCAGTTTTCACATGTCATGTTACTTTTACTAGTTTTTATGCTGAAAGTCACTAGGGCTTACCAGTCTTTATGACTGACACTTTTTCTTTTGCCCCTTTTTCTTTCGTTTTCACCCCAGGTTCTCAAGGAGGAAATGCTAGCTCTTAGCTTGGATTTAGCTTGCTTTCTGTCAGCTCATGTACGGTTTGGTCTTGAGCTACGCTACGGTTGCACTTCTGCTATTTTTGGGGAATAATTTACCTTTGTTATCTTAAGTTTATGCTTCTTTATTTAGAACTTGATGTAATGGAATAATTTGTACTTTGGATATATGAGGTTTTGACTCTTTTCTTGAAATTAATGAAATTTGGTTTTTAATTTCTACCGCTGCTTTTTTTATGTTCTGCCTTGTGATATCTCTGTGTATGTTTACCTAGATAATACTCCACCAAAACTAGTGCATTCCCTTTGTGAGTGACCCTAGCGGAGGTGGGGTGCTACAACATGGCTTTGTTTGTCGCTAGATGCTTGTTGTGCCAACAAGTAAAAGCAGAGCAAAAGAAGCCCGGTGGACTGCTTCACCCATTGGAGGTCCCACAATGGAAGTGGGAAAGTGTCTCGATGGACTTTGTTGACGGGTTACCGAGATTGAGGAAGGGTAATACGGGAATTTGGGTCGTGGTAGACAGACTTACTAAGAGCGTCCATTTCATTCTCGTGAAGAGTAAGAGGACTGCTCCATGGTTAGCCTCCGTATACATTCGAGACATAGTTCATTTGCACGGTGTTCCTTCTAGCATAGTGAGCGACCGCGATCCTATCTTTACTAGCGAATTTTGGAAGAGCTTGCAAGAGGCGGTAGGGACTTAGTTATGTTTGAGCACCGCATATCATCCTCAGACGGATGACCGGACCAAGAGGGTGAATCGTATTCTAGAGGACCTATTGAGGTTGTGCGTCTTAGATTTCAGAGGTACATGGGAGGAACATCTTCCGTTGGTGGAGTTCGCATATAATAATAGCATTCAGTTAATCATTGGCATGGCACCATTCGAGGCTCTTTATGGACGGCCGTGTCATTCGCCTACATGCTTTGGGAGTCTACAGATAAGATTTTAATTAGGCCTGATATGATTAGAGAGACTTCAGAGAAGATCGATCTGATTCGAAGAAGGATGAATACGGCGCAAGATAGGCAGAAATCTTATGCGGACAAGAGAATGTCAGATCTTGAGTTTGATATTGGGGACATGGCCTTTGTCAAGGTGTCTCCATTACGGAACATCGTTCGCTTTGGATCCATTGGGAAGTCAGCACCAAGGTTCATAGGACCGTTTCCTATTAAGGAGAGGATTGGGCAGATGGCGTATAGAGTGGAGTTACCCGAAAGACTTAGTGGTGTACACGATGTATTCCATGTATCACATTTTAGGAAGTGCTTGCACAAGACCGCAGAGTGGAGCCGAGCTTGCTTAGAGAGGTGGAGATCGAGCGTGACGCGACGATTCGACGAGCACCTACGGGCATTCTTGGGTCGGAGATTAAGAAGTTGAGGAATCGAGAGGTCAAGCTAGTCAAAGTGCAACGGGGAGATGACGAGAGCAACGCTACTTGGGAGATGGAAGAGAAGATGCATTCATTGTACCCTTTTCTTTTCGAGGGTATGTCTTTTAATTTCTCCTTTATCGCTTACCTTGTACTTATCTTATCTTTAGTATGTCCTCTCGCTAGTACCTTTGACCCTTAGATAGGGCAGTCCTATGGTTGAAACATGTATTTGAGACATGTTATGTATGATGGATGCATATGGATGCAAGTGTTTGCTAGTGGTTGCACGTGGATGCATATACACACACTTTATGGACTAGATCGGCTCAGTCACTTCATATTGCATATAAATTTGTGTGCATATTTAAGCCAATGGATGTATAATGGTTGTGCTATCATATGGACGCGGCATTTTGGTGAATGGTTGTGCATGCATGTAGAGGTAATATGTATCGATAGTATTATTTCGCATACATAATGGACGCATGGCACTATCATGGTTTGCATTAAGGAGGTCAACTGAATCAGTAGACTGCCTAATTTCGCATTAGATAAGGAACGTATACACACACTTCTTGCATATGTTCATACAGCATTAGAAATTTTTATGGACAATGGATGCCTATGTTTGATGGTTGAGTAGATGGTTGTTTGGATGGTAGGATATGCATTCTCCTTAACTTGAAGATTTCGGGGGCGAAATCCTTTAAGGAGGGGAAAATGTAACACCCCATACTTCTGTTAACACTAATGTTCATAAATTAAAGAATAACTAATCTCAGACATCAGAATTAAGGGAAACGGGTTGTGCCATTTGTTCGTTTTGGAATTCTGGTTGAGATGCAATGTGAGTTTGCGTGAATTGGACTTCGTATGAAGAAGTTATGGCCATCGGAAGTTTCAGAAAGTTCAAAACAGATTTCAAAATTTCAAATTTCGGAGTCAGACAGGCTAGGCGGGAAAATTCCTGCCAGGGCCAGGTCGACCATAGGGTTGACCTAGGAGTCGACCTAACCTGACCAGGTCGACCTTCCCCCCCCCCCCACCCGAGCAGATTTGTTTTATGACCTGTTGATGAGTATATGCTGAATCCTTAGGGTTTCTGATATGCTCTGATTGGCTGGGAGTAATTCTGGGTTGATCGGATGGCTTAAACTAATCCTAAACTCTATAAAAACACCTCTAGACTTAAACCCTAAAATCAAAATAAAAATTAGATTCATGGCCTCCATGCCGTCACCTAGCAACTCAGCATAGCCGCCACCAATTAGAGAGGAAGAAAACTAGTCTAAATCAATTCTTTTCAACTTTGACAACGAATCTTCTTCAAGGGAAAGCTATTACAACTTCAGAACCCAGAATTTAGAACTCAAGACCTTCTTTGAGTTGTGAGTTCGATAATTTTAAATAAAATAATTAGCAAATTAATTGGATTGAGTTATGATGTGGACTATTTGGATATGATGTGAATTATTGACCGCATGTTATTATTCATGTAGTAAAATTGTGATGTTTATGTTATAAATTTTATGATGCTATCTTGTAAAGTTGTGATCATCTATGTTGTAATTTTATTATTGGCTTATGTATAATCGAATCACCATGTTGTTCATATGCTAGTTTGGGTTTGTTGATTCATATGATAAATCATAAGTATGTATGCAAGTTTAGATCTTTAGTAAGACATGAATCATATGCAAATTTGGGAAAATTATATGTGTAACCTTACATGCTCCATGACATCTATTTTAGATCTAAAGTTAGGCTATGACATGTGTGAGTTATATGCCAAATTCTACACGCTAGTTTACATGTTTAGATGTAAGTTTATACCATTGTTATGTTGCATACTTCACATATGTAAGTTTATATGAATACATGTGTTTGAATATGAATCATGTTATGCAAGTTTGTGGTTATTGCCTATGCAAGTTTACACCTTTAGATATAGATCTATGACATACATGGTTTATGCAAGTTTGTGACCATTATCTAAACAAGTTTACACCTTTAGAATTGGATCTATGACATATGTTGTTTATGCAAGTTTTAACTTTGGCCTATGTAAGTTTTAGATGTAGAACATCATTCACACATGCATGTTCACCCCTTATGTTTAGATCTAGTTTTAGTTATATGTATGTTGTGATGTTTTCTTTATTCCATGAGTTAGACTATTTGAGTCTAACGTATATTTTACGTTAAACGAATAAACGTACAACGTGGGGAAAGAGGGGATAATATTAAAAGATTTAATTGGCGTAGATGCCTTAAAAGGCATAAAATAAATTATGATGAAAATTGTTATGATTTTACATACCATAAATAGATGGACATAATTGAGTCAATTGGCCATAGTTAAATTTGGAATTAATTCATAATTTGAATAGGGAAAGTAATTCAAATTGGGGAATGATTAATTAGGAGTAATTAATCGTCTAAGACATGAGGTTAGGCTCTTTTGCGGTGTAAGTCTGCGCGGACCCGCCTGGCAAATCCAGCTGCCACAAATGCCAGTCAAATTTGGGAGGTCTTAGGCATAAATTAAATACGTAACAATTATAAAGACACGAGGTTAGGCTATTTTGTGGTGTAAGACTGCCCCGACCCGCCCGTCAAATCCAGCTGCCCCAAATGCCAGTCTATTGTGTGAGGTCTTTATGAGGTTACGGTCTTAATGAATTAAGAAACACTTAACCAGATAAACATGTAGAGGAACATGAGGGGGTTAAGTGGGTGTCTTGGGTGGCAAGTGGAATCTAGTGGGTGCCTTGGGTGGCATTTGAAATACGATTAAAAATACTTAACCAAAATTGAAACATGTAAGTGAACATGAATAAGAAGTGGGTTAAGTGGGATGTACTATAGGGGACCAAGCTTAGGTGGACAGCTTGTGTCAAGTAACGGGGGCCCGTTTCAACCAGTAACCCATACGTATCTTTGTGGGCTCGACCCAAGTCGAGGACGTGACACGCATACTGGGCTTGACTGAAAGAGGCCAAATCGGGTTAGCGGTGGCAACGCAAGTCCAATGGGTTCATATGCGTGTGTGGACCCGAGCTGGTAGGTAAGACGTTGTTGCATCGTGTAGGTATAAGCCGTGCATTATTTGTGGTATCGGGTTGCCACTTTGGGGTGTGATACACCCCACTTTGGGGTGTGATACACCCCACTATGGGGCTAGCATGGGTATCTACGAGTTAGGGAGCCAATTGCTTGGGTGGTAGTGGGTACACCTAGTGGAGATAGGGGCAGGCGGCACCTATGAAGGCAGCTAGGGCTGCACAAAACTACCAATATCATTATTAAGTCTGTTGGCGGGATCAACCTTAGGGTGACTAGTGGTGGTGCAGTATAGCAATTATCTTATAGTGTTGGTGTAGTTTAGTAATTATCTTATAGTGGTTTAGGTGCGCTTTAACGATATCGTTGTTCATCTTGTTTCCTTGTTTACTCTGCCATACTCAATGGTCCATGGTCATTTCCTAATTTTCCAACTTATGCCTTAGCCTAGTTACTTTGGTAATTATATTGTTAAAGTTATCGAACTCGCCAGACTTTATGTCTGACCCCCTTTGTTTTCTCCTCTTTTCTTCCTCCCCCCCCCTCCCCCCCAAGGTGCTCAGGTTGGAACCAGCACCAGTGGAGATTGATTTTAGGTAGATGTGTTTCTTGCTTTTAGAAGATTGCTTGGATCGCGGAAGTAAAGTTCAGCCTCTCTTTTATTTATGGCTATTTTGTATTGGGGATCATGTTTTTCAATTTATGTACTTTGAGTTGGTCAAGATGGATATTATGTACTTTGACTCTGGTTTTGAGGATGTAATCAAACTTATATATTTTCCGCTGCATTGAAATAAAGTTAAAGTTTGTGTACAGTTTATATCTGTCATTTTGTTAAGTTTCTGTTCTATACACACTTAAAATGCTTCATGGAAGTTAGTGCATTCCCTTTGTGAGTGACATTAATTGACGTGGGGTGTTACAATAGGAACAAGTATGCATAAAATTCCTAGAAAAAAGAGATCAAGGATATACCCTCAAGAAAAAGGGTATGATGCGCGTGTCTTAACTTCAGTCTCCCATGTAGCGTCTTCTTCAGTGTCACTTCATTGTACTTTAACTAGCTTGACTTCACAATTTCAAAGCTTTTTGACCTCCATTTTCAAAACTCACTAGTAAAGATAGGATCTCGATCACTTACTATGCTAGAGGGTATCCCATGTAGTCGGACTATCTTCCCAATATAAAACAGATGTTAACCATGATACCAAGTGTATATACTAAGATGATTAGAGGTCTCTCCTCTACTTAGCTTATCCATCATGTCACAAATCGGAAGGTCTTCGTGTTACGCCGCTTCTATCCGATCCCAAAAGTGTAGGCCGCTCTTCTAGCGATGCTAACAAACCAGGTGCAAACTTGATTGGGGCCTAAAGCTAAAGGCTGCTATGTACTTCAAACTTTACCTCTCTTAAGGTCATTCTCTTTCTACTTAGGGCGCCTGCCACAACATTACCCTTAGTAGGGGTATAAGTAATCTCAAGGTCGTATGAGGTAAGAAATTCCGTCTATCGTTATTGCCTCAAAATTCAAATCTTTTTGTGAGAACAAATAT
Organism: Allium sativum; assembly: GCA_030737875.1. Classification (NCBI taxonomy): domain Eukaryota; kingdom Viridiplantae; phylum Streptophyta; class Magnoliopsida; order Asparagales; family Amaryllidaceae; genus Allium; species Allium sativum. The sequence goes on along the minus strand of JASFAX010000902.1, from coordinate 38,102 downwards.
TTTAAGGACTTAGGATCTGTACATAGTTTAAACTTTCTCTCTTAAAAGATAATGATGCCACGACTTAAGAGCGAACACTTTAACAGCTAATTCCAAGTCAGGGTAGGATATTTATTCTCATGTACTTTCGGCTGTCTTCTTCCATAACAAACTACTCTCTCTTCTTGCATTAAGACAACGCCTAACCCTATCCCACACGCACCCGTATAAACTGTAAACGTCTTGTTACCTTCGGGCAATGTCAAGACTGGGGTTTTCGTCAAGGTTCTCTTCGGTCATTGGAAAGAAGCATCACAAATCAAATCCCAAGCAAAAGTTAGATTCTTCTTAGTCAATCTAGTAAGCGGGGCTGATACCTTCACAAAACCCTTAATTAACTTCCTATACCAGCCCGCTAATCAAAGAAAACTTCTTACTCCCGTTGCATTCCTTGGGACCTTCTAGTCTTGCACCGCAACTATTTTTGTGGGATCTACTGTTATCCCTTCCTTGGATATCACATCTCTTAGAAACCTTATTTCTTCTCTCCAAAAATGATATTTGGAGAACCTAGCCTTAAGCTGATGCGCTTGGGGGGTATCCGAGATTTCCTTAAGATACAAAGCATGTTTTTCCCCATTCTTGGAGAAAACCAAAATATCATCTATGCACAAGCGAAGTGAAGCATCCGTCGTTGTAGCGAAAACAACTGGAGCACCCTATTCAGAAATACTTCGCCTTATGCCCCCTTTCTCAAGTAACTCTTTTACTTGTTTACTGAGCCCTTCCTTTCCCTTGGAGTCATGTGTCATAAAGGTAATGCAACTGGCTTTGCATTGTCAACTAGATATATGCGGAAGTCTATCTCGCGTTTTTAGGGACAAACCCGTAACCTAATCAAAAACATCTGCTTACTCATGGACTACTCTAATGGATCACAAATCGTCGATAGATGCATCACGTGATTCTAGGTAGCTAAGCCAAACCGATCCCTTAGGATCACACAAAATCTAGAGGGTATTACCTAGGCAAGTAAAAAGTCTAACTACCCTCGTTTCACAATTACTAGCTAACCAATCCATGCCTAGAATCAACCCATGACACTTGAAACCAAAAACATAAGCATTACACTTAAACTCAATACTTAATATAGCTATTCTCAAATCCTTACAAACCAAAGACAAATGAGCCGAACCACCAATTCGATTTGAGACAATAATGGGATCTTCTACTATGCAAGTACTAAGGTGCAGAGACTCGCTATGGAAGTATATATAACCAAATGTGAAGCGCTAAAATCAAAAAGACTACTAATAGGATGATCAAAAAGAAAAACTAAAATTTCTCAACTGAAACTTTACTACCTCTCTCTGGTATGCTGGCAGTGAGAGCATGCACTTGCTCTCCTGAAAATCTTGTCCTTTGTTCTTTCCCTTGTCCTTAATTAAATGACCCATTATACCATATTAAAGATACTTCTATTTGTCTTAGGTTTGACTATTCTTTCATCCCTTCTTGTCCTCTGATTCTTCCACTTACACCTCTTTCTTTTTACTCCTTTATGAACCAAGTCCGTATTCAAGAGTTTCTCATCCTTGGGTAGTGCTCCTTAGCCAAACTCCCTCATTCTCATCTTTACCATCCTTGTGTAACATGTTGACAAGTATCTCGAAAGCTGCCTCCATCGCACGGAAAACCCTATAAAGCTTGAAAGAAAATTAGATGCAGGTTAAACTATTGTGGCTATATATGGAAGTTGGGCAATTCTTCGCCCTTTGACAGGTGTCATAGTCTCATCAAGCCTACGGTACCATGCCGTGATGAGGTTACCTCCCAGAAAGCCAGGAGCCTCGGGGACGCAAAAAAGAAGGAAACAAGGATTCAAATCGAAGATCAAAAGTTAGTGCATATAGCTTTAGGAAATATGCCTTTAAAACAAAACTTTTCTTTTGGAAATGCTTCTTATAAAACCGTTTTGAAAATAATTTTTCAAATCTTTTATCTGATTTGGTAACCTTCATCTCTGATGCCAAGTGTAACACCCCACCTCCATTAATGTCACTCACAAAGGGAATGCATTAACTTCAGTGAAGCGTTATAGGTAAAAGATGCAGATAAATTTCAAGATAGACAAATAAAGCAGCGGAAAGCAAAGTCATTTTATAAGCAACGTAGTTCAGTCAAGATTTTACAATAATTGACTCAATCAAACTTAAAAGTACTACATAAAACTTCTGTCTTGATTCAAAAACTTCCAAGTATATAAGAAGCATAAAACATAACAAAGTTGCACAAGCCCCCAAATTAAAGTGAAAACACAGCCATAGCCAAAGATAAGAGGATCCAAGCAATACATCAAAGAATCTTCAATCTTGGAAAGAGAAACAGTCCAAACTGAGCTATTCCCTCCCTGACTACCTGTGGGGAGAATGGAAGAAAAGAAGACGAAAGAAAATGGGTCAAACATAAAGTCTGGTAAGTCCAGTGACTTTCAGTATGTAAACAGGTAAAAGCAACATAACATGAATAAATTGAATATAAGACAATACCCTGATAAAAGGGACAACCATATAAGATTAGCATAAAATATGATAAGGCAAGATAAACTAAATGCGCTTCTACTTTTTCTCTGCTTCGCTACTACCCTGTTATTCTGGTTTCTATATCTCTGCACCACCTAACTAGTGTTCCAACTAGAAATCTGTATAAAATGATAATGTGATCCCAATCCCCGCAATTCTAGTAGCCTTCAGGTGTACTTCTATTATGAGGATCCCGCTTCAATCTGCCTAATTTCCATGGATATGATAGACGTACCCTTACTACCCTATTGATCGGCTCCCTAACTCGCAAGTATTTATTACTTGTGTCATTTGACCTTGCTTGTATGCATTCATTACTTGTGTCATTCGGCCCCGCTTGTATGTAGATACTTGTGTTGGCCCCATCATGGGGTGTATCAATTCCCATGATGGCGACGTGACATGATTCAAGATTCATAGTGTATACTACTGATGCCCAGTGCCTTCTTTTCCACTGCGGAGCACGTGCGTGCACATACTCCGTCGGAACTAGACTGTTGCACCACCCACCGCTATTTTGACCGCTTATAATCAGCCTAGTAATCGTGCCCCACTCTGCCTAGCTCAGGGTACCATGATACATCTATGTGGGTTACTGCTGAAATGGGTCCCCATTACTAGGGTTTCTCAAATAACATGTTTTAATGATTAAGTGTTCTCAATTTAAATTAACCACACCCATTTGCTCAATTAACATGTTGTACTGGTTAAGTGTTGCCTATTAACTTGTTACTTAAATCTCTCACTGATTCACGCATGTTTATTTAACAGTTAAGTTTGTGGGCCTATATATACTAATATTACCCACTTATTCAAGATTTACTTAACCCTTCCCCTTATCAAGTCCATATGTATTATTGGTTAAGCTTGCATTAACCCTATCCACTTTGTTTGTATAATATTGGATAAGTTATCTTCTTGTCCATGTTAACTTAACCCACCCACCTAACATGTCATATTGGTTAAGTGTTTCTTATTAACTTAACCCTTCCCATTCATCATGTTCTATTGGTTAAGTGTTTCCTATTAACTTAACCCTTCCACTTGTCATGTTACCTTGGTTAAGCCTTGCCCTATTACCCATTATGTTATATTGGTTAAGTGTTTCCCTATTTTGTTAACTTAACCCTACCATTCATCATGTTGGATTTGGTTAAGTGTTTCCAATTAACTTAATCCTTCCACTTGTCATGTTAACTTAGTTAAACATTGCCATATCACACATCATGTTATATTAGTTAAGTGTTGCCCTCTTCTGTTAACTTAACCCTACCATTCATAGCATGTCCGTTCATTAGCATTAATTCCTTCATTAATGTCTCAGCCTCTCACAATAGAACTGTCGTTTGTGGTTGCTGGATGTGCCAGGCGGTTCTTGGTAGACTTCTACTGCAAACTCGATCTAACCTCGCATTTTGGGCTTAATGCGCTAACCTCTCACATTAGACCTATATTATTGCGGTAGCTGGATGTGCCTGGCGGTTCCGGGCAGTCTTACACCGCAACTCAATCTAACCTCGGGTTAAGAATGTTCACACGGAGTGGATTGAAATGCCTGAACACTGCGTTTCCCCACCCTATGGGGCGTAAATCTGGTCTGTGTAAAGACCATCCATCGGCTCCGCAGAGACCGAAATAACCGAGGCGCCTCGCTATCCATCATCCACATAAGTAAAACATTAGGGCATGTAAAACGCCGACACCATTCCTAGCTAGAAGGAAACGCATGCCCTCCCTAGATTCTTCTCCCGTTTCTGGTTCATATCGGGTGTGAGGCCCACGAATTAACGCCATACACAAAGCTAGCTATATCAAAGTCGTGCTTTGATCATCAACCATAAGGCTCTGCTTTTCAACAGAAGCCCTGATCACTGCATCTCTGTATGCCACGTTGTCAAGCTGCAACATTAGACACACATCCATTTACAAGTCCGTTATGGGTCTAAAAAAAATCGAAGGCACCTTGTTCCTCGTCCTATATGTCCAATACAAGATAGAGGCCCTCACATATCCGGTCAATCTCCAAGTACGTCTGGACGAACAACACTTATTACCTTGTGTTGGGATGCCTCCCAATCAAGACATCAGCAATCATCCAAGCGATGTGAAGATCTCCGGTCTTCAACCACCATCTTCATCGTCGATTTCTAATCGTCGACAAATTATTTGAAATGATATTTAACTCGGCCTTTTCAAATAATTCACGTATATTTAGAATTCAAATCAATTCATTTCCATGGTTCAATTATTTGACATCCATAATTCAGTTCAATAGTGTAATTTCAAGTCAAACACATTCAACCATCAAATATCCAACAAACCGAGTAAATTCGGTTTCTTAACATTCCATATCGTTTATGATATTTAATAATGATTTACCGATATTTTGTTTATTTAAAAATAGCTCATTTATTCAAACGACACTTCAGGCCATAAGCGGCCATGGCGTTGTTTTTCTCTAAATTTGATTTACACATATTTGAAAATCTAATTGTTGGATCTTTACAAATTTAATATCATTGGAAAGATCTTTTTAAAGCGGACCCAACGGTTCCAGGTTTGGGAAAATCCGACAGTCGGATCTCCCAGTACAACCGTTTAAAGTTACGATTTCAAAATACAAACCGTAGCGTCGTTGTTCGTTTTATTTTAGTTATATATATATAATCCTTTTGGCGCTGTTTTTATTCAAATTTGAATTAAACATTTCAAACAATCTGACGTTGGATCTTTACAAATTTGGTATCTTTGGAAAGATATTTTCAAAGAGGACCCAAGGTTTCAGTTTCGGGAAAATCCGACGATCGGATCTCCCGTAATAACTGTTTAAAATCATGATTTTAGAACACGAACTGCAGCGTCGTTATTTATTTTACTTTAATTATATATATATATATATAGTCCGTTCTTCAATTTCCAAACCTTTTTCCTTTCATATATTTGATAAAAATTATATGTTTACTCAACAAAACTTATTTCAACTCATGACTATTTTTAACACTTCATATATATTATAAAAATGTCATATTTTTTGATAAAACAATTTATTTCAAACATGAATATTTTTAGCGATTCATATAATAAAAATGTAATTTTTATTGTTAAAACTATTTATTTCAAACATGAATATTTTAGCGATTCATATATATAGTAAAAATGTAATTTTATTGTTAAAACAATTTATTTCGAACATGAATATTTTATATACTTTATATACATGATAAAAATGTGATTTTTATCTTTCAAACAATTCATTCATCATATGAATATTTTTCCAACACATGAATATTTTAGAAAATTTTGGGAGCATAACGGCAGGGGGTTTAAAACCAGCACCGTCCCGAGTACGGCTCCTCGCACTACCTTACGCCTCACGGTGTTCCCTAAGGGGTTTATCCTTATAATCTGAATATTTCAATCATTTTCATATCACAATGAATTTTTCCACAAACAATTCCAATTTTGCTTCAGCCACAAATATCCATTATCAACCATTCGCATTTATCGACCAAAATTCACATCAACCAAAATCCAAACAATCACAACCAATATATATCGTCCATGGTCTGTGGACGAGGGGATTATATATATGTATATAAATATATCTCTATTTTATTTCAACTCCATTTAACTCATATATAATTTTTACAACGTATATATAACTTATACATCGCACATATAATTTATACAACGCTTATACATGAGGTGTACAACGCTTACATAACTTATGCATCGATTATATAATTTATACATTGCCATTCCATATAATTTTGAATTTAGAAATCTCACATTGGGTTCCACCCTCCAAAAAATGTAGAAGCTCCAAAAATTTTCCGGTCTCTTCTAGAATGTAGAAGACGTCGCCACGAATCCAATGTCTCTTGTTTCACTAGATTTCGTCCATATAGCAAAAAGATATTATTTTTATAAATTTGCAACACTTTTAAGTGTTATATTAAGTTTAAATAATATAAACCGATACCTTACAGCAATTGTTCAAACCTAGGTCATCGATTATTGCACAAACCGTGAAGTGATTGGACGATCAGAGGGTACAGCGTTGTAGAAGGCGGAGTAGGCTTCCCGTTCCACCTGGTGGAGCCAGATCATGTAGCCGGTGGAGCACGGCAGCGGCTCGAAGTTCAGGACTTTGGAGGATTCGATCTCCTACGATACTCAACCAGAAATGGTGTGGTCAGTATGGATTTAAAGCTCGAGAGGAGCACTACAAATTTCCTAACTAGAGCTTGCGATTCTGATGCGTGGATATGGAGAAAATAAGGAGAGAAGGAAGCAAAGGGGTTCCACTGCAGCGCGAAGGTAATGGGGGAGAGAGAAAAGGAATTACATTTTTTTATTTTTATAAAAATTCTGATTGGACCATGCTATTTATAATACCAAAAATATCTGTTTTTCCCAACGAACTCCAATTCAAACCCAACGACTATCGTTCCTAGCTAAATACCCACATTCCTAACATAATGAAATATGTTTCGTAGGCCCATCCGACTATTTTAGTAAGTTATTCTTCAAATTAAAATATAAAACATTCAAATATGGATTTGAACGTACATTTCAATTTGTCGGGCCACATACTGATTCTAAAAATTCCAGAAAAAAAATCTGACTATGTTTCGGTGACACGGTCCCAACAAAACTAGTTTCATCAAATTTGAAGACTGTTTGAAAATGGCCATTTTTTGGTCGATCCAAATTGACTGAAATTAACCAAGCACATTTTCCTTTGCCACGCTCACATATTAACTCCAAAAATTATGGAATTTGGAATCTAGCAATATTTTGACATTCCGGATCCAACAAAAGTGGTTTCGTTGAAAACGAAGGTCGTTTCCAAAATTCTATTTTCAAGGGCTATATCAATTCCATAGCGACCTTTCTGAAAATTCATTAAGCCATAACTTTTGATTCCCGCTATGAAATTTCGATTTTTTAGATCCGTTAGAACGATATTCTTGAATAGATTTAAATATTTTAGGTTTCACTAAAATCCGTTTTATTTTGCATCCTGTACAGTCCGTCAAAGTTCAATTTCAAAATTTCAAATTGTCGCGCCATTTCTGGCCTTGTTTTATAATTAAAATAAATATATTCACTACGGCTTCGATCCAAAAGAATTTTTAGTCGTTATTATTTCAAATAATTTATTTTAAATATTCAAAATCCACTAAAATAGCCAAATTAAAAATTACATATTGGTTTTGATTTTCCGGGTTGTTATAGTTTCGATTGAGCGAGAGCTCGCGGAGGCGTAGACTGGGATTGCTCCGACAATGGTGCTTCACGGTGGCTCAGCAAAGGTTTAGTTGCAAATATAGAAAACATAAATATCGAATATTTATTGGAAGGAGGGTTTGGGGTCGGAGCTGTGGCCAGATGACTATGTAGTTAAAGCCCCGCTAAAGCCCCCAATATCCCCACTATAGCCCATAGCGCTCTTGAACAGCTACGCTATTTCAATTTAGCGCTGATGAACAGTAGATTCGCTTCTAGCCCCGCTATTTTCCGTTGCATCCGCTAAATCAAGGCTTTTTAGCATCCGATTTAGCAATATTAATATATAAAGCTTGATTTTACAAGTTCCCTTTTCAAAAAATTTAGTAAAGTTAGCGTAAAGGGATAAATTTAACGCATAAGTGCCAAATATATGGTAACATTCAATTACACTCATTAAATTTAGCATGCAAAACTATGATATTCCATGATTTTCCTATATAAGATTAATTAATATTAGTTTCTTGTACACATAAAATGTGAGAAAGATGATTAATTAATTTTCAGATATTTGGTTTTACATTTAATGAACCTTTTTGCGCCTCCGCTATATCCCCGCTATTTCCCCGCTTTATCCCCGCTACACTTTTTTGCATCTCCGCCGCTTTGGAACCGCTAAGCGTTTTAACTGCACAGCCAGATGAGAGGTGCTGGGGGTCGATGGTGGCGGCGGGGGTTAGCGGTAGGCGTGGTGGGACCAGTGATGGAAGCATCCGCGCGTTTCTGGGTTTTTGTGGTTTTGGGGTTCGGTTTTAGAAGAGGGAGTATCAAGGAGGGAGGAGAGAGAGGGGGGAGCTGGGAGCAGAGCGGTCGGAGGTGGGAAAGGCGCGGTGGCGGTCCAACGAGGGGAGATGGTGGGCTGAAAGACGTGGACATCAGGTTTTTATTTTTTACTTTTTTCTCTCTCATGCGTTGACAGTGAGGATGAGGGGGAGGGAAGAGAATATATAAATATATATATATTTTATTCTATTTAAATTCCAAAAAGGTGATTTTTCTTTCGAACCCCGAATCGAACCTGATGACTATCGCGCCCAGCTAATTACCCTCATTTCGGAAAAAATGAGATATGCTCGGTAAGCCAATTCGACTATTTCGATCGGTTTTCGTCTTAATTAAAATATAAATCAATATATATTGAATTTGAATACACATTTTAATTTACCAGCATCACATACTGACTCCAAAAATTCCCGAAAAATAAATCTAGCTATATTTTGACGATATGGTCCTAGCAAAACTAATTTCATCGAAGTTAGAGGCCATTTGAAAAATGGCCATTTTCCAATCGATTAAATTCAAATTGAAATTACCAAACACGTTTAAATCCACTACGCTCACATATTAATTCCAAAAATTAAGAAAATTTGACACTCCGGATCCAACAAAAGTGGTTATGTCAAAAATAGAGGTCGTTTGCAAAATGGCTATTTTTAAGGTTATATATTATATTAAAATATATATAAATTTCATAGCGACTATTTTGAATTTTAAACTGGACATAACTTTAAGTTTATATTATGAAATCTGAATTTTTTTTTTTACATTCACTAGAAAGATATAATTAAACAGATTCAGATATTTCTTGTTTCATACAATTCTAATTTAAAATGAATTCTATACACTCAATTGAAATTAGAAATCAAATTTTCAAACTACCACGCCATTTTAGGATCGTTATATAATTAAAATAAATTTATTCGTTTTAACTTCGTTTAAAATAAATTTTTAGTCGTTATTATTTAAAATAAATCATTTTAAATATTCAGTATCCATTAAAATAGCTAAAATAAAAAATTTAAACTGGTTCTGAAAATCCGGGTAGTTACAATCTCCCCCATTTAAAATATTTTCGTCATCGAAAAGGAAAGGAGATGAAAGTAGTTTAACTAACCAACTCAACTTTCATTCTGGCTTCCATTCGTCAACTTTTCAGTTTTTAAGAATTTTCTAATTTTTCAAAAAGTTTGGCTAACACCCTAAATTTTCGAAAAATTTCGCCATAACCTCCTTTGTACAGGGGGACCTTTAAAACCGTAACTAGCCTCACAGGGCCCTCATCATTCCAAAATAAAAAAAGAAAAAGCCAATTGGCTCATAAAATCATCGTACCCCAAGAAATTAGTAAACACGTACCTATTGGTCGGGCATACAATTTTATTCCTCTTCTTAGCTTCCATGCTATGACCTGTTTAATGTATATACATGTATATGCATGCAATTTCAATCAATTTTTAATTCGGTTTCATATTTGATTCAATTTGGCTAAATTTACCATTTGTTCACATATTGGTTAAATTAATTATCTTTCCAATATTTTTATTAGTTATGAAAAATCAAACAACACAACCAGCAATCAATTAGTTGAATAGCTTTTCAATCATATAACTTTAATGAATAGCCAAAAATCATATTTTTATTGCCAATTCACAACAATAAACTCTATCTAGTTTTGATTCTCACACTAGTCAATTGGAAATATATAGATATCCCACTTTTGAAACACGAGCATAAATACTGATGATGCAGCCACATCACCAGAATTATCCCAAGGCGACTAGAGTGTGATCCTATATCTGTCCAGTATATTTGAGACTTCGAACACACGTTAATTATGTGCATATTAAAAATCTTCATATACTCGATTGTCCAAAATCAATTTAAAATAATATACTTAAATACGCATAATAAGTTTTAAATTTTCAGAACAAAATTTATTTTTAATAAATATTACTCTTCAAAATCATTCTAGGATGCTACTGATCCTATCTCTAACGAGTCATTCTTACTGGATACTACTAATCCAATCTCTGATGAATTCGTTTTGATAATGTGCCTTGTTCTCGAGCTCTGTAAACCAAAGCTCTGATACCACGTTGAAACGACCCAAACTCACCCTTATGGGAAATCCTGGATTGAGTTGAGAAAATGACAAATCAGAACGCAAACAGAAGAACATTTCATTGCTTATTACAACAATTACATCAGAGTACAAGAATCTAACATAGTATGAATAAATAATATACATTTGATAGATATCAGAGATTCAAATTACAAAGTAGTGGAAAAATAATACATAACATAACTGAAAGAAATACTTGGATACAGAGCTTTCCGAATATAGCTCCAGGTGTAAACCGGGATTAGGGGTCGGCCGGACTGGATAGAACAAGGACCGGACCAATTTTTTTCTCAGATAAATTTCATTGTCCTAATTCGTGTCCTAAATAAAATTGGTCGGACATGGACTCGGTCGGACATGGCTATGTACATCACATTTTGTACATTTTACTAGATTTTCTCCAACTATACGCCGAATTTCAAGTAATTCGGATGAATTCTGACGAGCCCGAACCGGACATGACTTTTTCTCGTACAAATCTTGTTGCCCTAACTCGTGTCCTAAATGAAAATTGGATGTACATGGACGGACGTATTTCGGTCATGGACACGAACTGTCATCGGACATTCAAACAAAATTTACAGCCCTAGGATCATGTAAGAATAAATCTGCAAAACCAAAACTACTAGCTGCTTGTGTGGAAAATAGGGGCACCCAGAATTTAGATTAAAACAATAAACTCTAGGTTAGTCATGTGACTGGTGTGAGAACTAAAACAGTAATTTAAAACTTTACTTTAAAAATAAATTAAATCAAGGGACCATGTCATATAACATGGAATGAGTTTCCTCCTAAGAATTCCAGTGCATAAAATAGTTTATAATCAACGCAATGTTTTTTGGAAAAATCAAGCTATTTTAAGACTCAGGTCGCATCACACAATGCAACGCAAGACGGATGACAGAGTTTTACCTTATAATAGCCAAACATGCTTGGTACGTTTAAAACAAATCATTTGATACTATTTTAAATGTATAATGTCTAAACAACTTCAAATATAAATGTATCAATCATAGACGGCATATTATCCTATGCTACTATGTCGCCATACTAGTTCTGCAACTAAAACCGAAATGTCACGTATTGGAAATTGGATTTCCATCGTGAGTCAAGGCAAGGGATGTACTCCTCGCCGGCTTCGAGACACTCTAGCAAATGCCTCAAGATTACACACTCTGGGCAACCCTTGGATGCTTCAGGGCGGGTCCTCTCTTACGTTTGAGGATTGGAAATTCCTGAACACACGTTTCCCGATCATACAGGACCTATCCATCGGCTCCATAGTAGCCGATATATCTAAGGTGCCTCGCTATCCATCATCCACATAGGTAAAAATATATAAATGTCCTGGCTCCATATCATGACACAACCTATAGCTAGAATGAAACGTCGTGCACTCCCTATAGTCCCTTATCCCGTTTTTTACTCATACCGAGGTGTGAGGCTCGCGAATTAACGTTATGCACAAAGCTATGTTATTTAAAGCCTTGCTTTGATCATCAACCACAAGACTCTTCTTTTCAACAGAAGCCTTGATCATTTGCATCTCAGCATGCCACACAGGCTATTCACGCCATGCGACTGATGTCTATAGATATATAACCTCTAAGCTTGTACGTCTTGGAGAAGGGTGTTAAGCAAGAGAATAAATTATCCTCCACCAATTAGATATATATTTAATAGAGATCAATCAACATAGAATGAAATCCAATGTTAGACACACATCCATTTACAAGTCCGTTCTGGGTCTGAACGAAACCGAATGCACCTTATTCCTCGTCCCTTATGTCCAATAAAAGAGAGAAGTCCTCGCATATCTGGTCGATCTCCAAGTACGTCCAGACGATCACCACTTATTACCTTGTCTTGGGTGCACAGCCCAATCAAGACATCAACAATCATCCAAATGATGTGAAGAACTCTGGTCTTCAACCACCGTCTTTGTTGTCGACTTATTGTCGAATCAATTACTCAAAATGGGTATAAACCCGGCCTTTCCAAATAATTCGTGTGTCTTATAATCAAGTGCTATAAAAACACAACATATGCCTCATTCGAATTCTCAATATTCTTTTATTCAAATATACATATCCTTTGGGAAAGGTTCCCATTAATTTTATCAAATATAAATTCTTTTGAATTTAGACTTTAATCTTCCTTTGGATATCAATTCAAACCAAATTAAGGTTTATTCTATCTAGTCGGGATTAGCGAACCTTACCAAAGTAATAATTTATTTTATTTCCCAATCCCAACCTATTCATCCCATGGAGCAAAACTAGTAATACTCCATATTTAACACCATGGTGTTACCGATAAAGTTAATTACCATTTCACGTTCAAATCCAATTAAAGATTTAACTATCGCCTGGAGTAAAACCAGTGGTACTCCATTCTCGGTCCTTTCTCAAATTTGATAATTTAAATTATCATATTCCCATTCCAATCAAATTAAAGATTCATTAAAGCTCTACTTAGTTTATATCCTCCCAAAAAATCATTATGAATTATTATTTAACTTTGGGAAATCAAACACGTCACATCGACAATCCATAACGTACCACTGATTTCTGCCGATATATAACCTCTAAGCTCGTATGTCTCAAAGAAGGGTGTTAAGAAAGAGAATTAATTCTCTGCCACCAAAAAGATATATATTTAGTAGAGATCAATAATATAGTTCGACATACAATGTTAGACATGAAATCATGTCTTTAACTTGGTTAAAGAACCAATGTCATTTAAAACACGGTTCACGATAAACCCAAAATCACATTCCATTAATAATGGTGTCTTCATATAAAAACAGATCAATATATAATCGATATCAATTTCCGTATCTGACTAATAATATAAATGGAACAACGACAAAGCCTTTTAAATTCCATATATATTAATAGTCTTCCTCTATAGAAGCTCACTTCAATTACTACCAAATCGTATTCCTTTCAATTCTAATTTAATATATTAAATTGGAATACTTTACTTTGGAAAATTTCCATTAAACCTTAATAAAAAGATTTATAAATTCCAAATCACATTTCACTGTAAATAGGGTTAAGGAACGAGTGTCTTTAAAAACACAGTTCACAATAAACCAAATTCACATTCCACTTTATTCCAATTATTAAATATAATTGGAAACTCTAATAATCTTAATTAAAAGATTTATTCTTTTCAGTTCGGGTTTAAGAACAGTGTTATTTAAGACACCATTCCTGACAAACCCAAAATCCAATTCTTTTATTCAATTCCAATAAAATATTAATTAATTGGAAAATTTCACTAAATTTTAATTAAAAGATTTATTCTTTTCTCATCTAGGTTTAAGAACAGTGTTATTTAAGACACTGTTCACGACAAACCCAAAATCCAATTCTTTTATTCAATTCCAATTAGATATTAATTAATTGGAAAACTTCACTAAATCTTAATTAAAAGATTTATTCTATTCTCAACTGGGTTTAAGAATAGTATTAGTAAAGACACCGTTCACGACAAACCCAAAATCAAATTTGATATTAATTATAAGGCTCTAAATAGAAATTATATCGGCTTACATTCAATATCAAATTCTAAAACCAACAAATATCGTATTGGAAATAACAATATAAATATCTTCCAAAATTCTATAACCATATCTGTATAATCACATAATCTAATATCGAAATATTCCGAAGATTATTTCCATTCTAAATCCATTCCAATTTTTTCATTTGAAATTTCTGGTTATATCAAAACCATTCACAAATCCAATTTATTTTATTTAAAAATAATTGGATTTCAAATCTAGTTAATAACTAGTTCATTTTGATAAAAATATATTTTTATCTTTGCAAACATGGAGTTTTCCATCCCAATTCTTCCCAAATCATTTATTATGATTTTACACAAATTATTAATATTTTTAATAATTTTATTAAGGCCCTATCAGTTGATTTCCATAAACGGTCATTGAACTGCACTTACATCGACCTTTTCCAAATTTGATTTGGACATAATTCCACATCCAACCATTAGATTTCAAATCTATTATATTCGTTGGAAAGATATTTTCGATACGAACCCAACGGTTCTAGTTTTAGGACTATCCGAAAGTCGGATCTCCCATAATGTCCATTCGAAGTCAATGGTCGAAATTCGCGAATGGTCTCGGCGCGGCACATTCTATTCAGGCCATTATATTATATATATATAATATATATATTTCACTCAAAACGTATTTTATAAATTCGTTTTAAAATCGATTCCCACTTTCATTTCAATTTTAAATCAAAATTGAATATTCCTTATCATTATAATGTTTAAATGATAATATTTTCAAAATATCAGATTTTGAAATCATTTCCTTTTTGATATTCATTATAAAAATGAATAAAATAGATATAAATAACATTCGCTTCAAATGGCACATATCTAATCAATACCGCTTCACACATTTCAATATCTTCATATCCATCCAAAACTGGACATCAAATTCACAATTTAATCCTTTAATGAATATTATTTTAAAATATTCGTTACTCGTTATTTTAAAACATTTGGTACTCCTTATTTTAAAACATTCGTTACTCGTTATTTTAAAATATTCATTCCTCCTGAATTGGAATCAGATACAATCAATTACAATATAATGTTATTTATATGGATTTCATACAACACATGTATTCAACAATAATGATACATAGTCAACCATCATCCAGAGTGATTTTCACAACTGCATAAGTGTTAAATATAAATAATTAATGCTTACACAATCTGTCAACCCATCGATTGACATACAACTAAACAATTGGGATTAATGTACGTCAAATATCATCCCAATACCTGTGTGGGGTTTCAACCATCAAATGATTATTATTATTTGTGCACT
The DNA here is from genome assembly GCA_030737875.1 of Allium sativum. NCBI lineage: Eukaryota > Viridiplantae > Streptophyta > Magnoliopsida > Asparagales > Amaryllidaceae > Allium > Allium sativum. The sequence goes on along the minus strand of JASFAX010000902.1, from coordinate 22,474 downwards.
TGGGGATGTGTAAAAATTATCGTTCTAATCGATATCACAAAAATAGGCGGGCATAAATAAGTCGTTCGACTTGTAAATTGATATGTAAACTTATTTTTAACTATCCAATAATTATTTTATTTATCGCAGTTATAAGCTAAAAATAATATTTTCAACTAATAAAATTGTAACGACCCGCATTCTACGCATCATTGGATCATAGAATATTTATTTCTTTCATGTATGAAGTCGTATGGTCATGTAACTTTGGTAGACGACTACTGGGGTCATTTCCCATGTTCATGATTTTTTCCTATTTTTAAATGACCATTTTACCCCTATTTGGTACTGTTTTGGCCATAACTTTTTGATTGGAAAGGAATTTTGACCTGAAACCACTTTCATTGGCTCCGGATGATGGTTTACAATTCCGTAGAGTGTTCACATTAGCTAAACGGACTCACCATTTGGGAGATATGGCTGAAACAAGTTTCAGACAGTGAAAAAAAGCTTAATTAGGCTTAACCGGGTAATTAACAACTAGGGCCAATGGGGATTTCGGGATTAGGGTTATGAGAAGGCTGAAATCAGTTAGAGAATGATCTTATCCTCATTTTCCAGCCGTCACTTTCATTCTTGAACCCTGACAATGGCTGCCAACATCTAGAAACATCCCCAAATCACTTTCTTATCAAGTTTTGGCTTAATCTACATCAAATTAAGGAGACAAAACACAAAAGCAAGGTTAGAACTGCTGTTAGACACCAGTATTCACCCAAATCAGCAAGGTTTCAGTTCTGAGAATTTTATTTGTGGCCAAGGTGAGTGATTTGCATAGTTTTGCACTAAGTACGGTTAATTAATGGTAATTAGTGAAGATTAGTGAATTTATACACTAATAAATTCTGGAAAAATATCTATAAATTCGAAAATAATATTTTATGCCTCTGGTAGAAATTTGGTTTAATTTAGTAAAGTTTTGTTAACCCTATGATTAGTTTTGCTTAAACATGCTTAAGGGAAAATATGGGGTTTTGGCTATATTTGATCCGTTTTACATGCTATGGATGATGTTTTGGTGTTTACGGTCACTTCTATTAGTTGCTATGAGTGTATGAATTGTTTTGTGATTGATTAGTATAGTTAGATTGGTCGAAAACGTCGTCGAATGGCGTAAACAAGTTGTTGGAAAAAGTTACAGAAAGTTGTGCAGGGTTTCGGATCAGATCGGGTATGGGCTCGGATCGGATAGGAGAGCTGGGCAAGGAATCCGACCCGAACTAAAGTCTGGCACAAAGGAAGTTTGGAAGGAAGGCCATTGGATAGAGTTGGAGTTGGACAGAGGATCGGATCAGAACGCCAGGAAGGCGTGGGATCGGATGGAAAGACCACATGAGTTAAATAAAGGCAGGGGATCGGATCGGAGGTAGGGAGGAGGATCGGACCGGAGCTTGGACATCTCGACCCGAACCGAAGTGAGAGAGTAACTACCGAACCAAATCCAGGCAGAAGGCATCCGAACCGAACCGAGCTAGAAGGGAATCACCGAACTGAACCGCACTCAGGAGCATACTAGGAAGCATAGCACCCGAACCGAACCGATTGAGGCAAATTGGACCGAACCGAATTAGACTTCCATATCTTCTACGCGACGACTCTTTCCAATTCGATCAAAACCCGAGATGCAAAGGAAGTCCAAATGAGGAGCTTTGACTCAGGATCCAGTTGGGAACCAATGAGTGGGCTTCATGATTGGGCTTTGCTGCGGGACGTGTGCCAAGGAGCTATCGATGTCTATGACTTTGGATCACTATGTATGGGAGGTACGTGAACGGATTCAGGGCCACAGTGGCCTAGGTACGACTAAGGAGCTATAGACCAATGAAGTGGGGTCATTTGTAAAGATTTGGTCATGACTCCATGTGGTAATCTTGGTAGTAGCAGTAGTTGTACAAGTCGAACTCCGTCACTACTTCGATGGGTCGGGTGATTGACAGTGGTGGACATCGTACGCTTTATGCACTGAGTGACAGATGTGAGGATGGTTGATATGTTTCCATCATTATGACATGCATACCCCACCCCCGTATTCTTTACACCATCTGTTATGGCACCTTAGAGTATTGTACAGGATGCAGTGCTAACTCTTTGGTTGCAGGTCCAGGTTCAGGTATGGTTTAGTATACCTGTTATTGTTCTGTTTAGATGCTTATCGCTCATATCAGGCTTTATGTCTGACCCAGAGTTTTATGTCTCCTCTTATTACTCTGGGTGCTCACACGAGCAGACTAGAGACATGTTAGCTGGTGATGCACGGGTAGATGATCCGGAGACGAGCAGGAGGCTTCCACGTATGATATACAGTATTCTCCCTGTGTTGTTGAAGATCACTGCTTGGGCATTAGTAGTGCATCTTCTACTTTAGCTTTCTTTTGTTTTAGAGACAGTATATTTTGGGAAGTTGTAATAAGCTGTACTTGGATTTCAGCTCCTCTGATGTTGATGTTGGTTTTAGTTATCAGCTTATGTATTGTCTCACCTGTTTTATGTCAAGTATATTATTATTATATTTTGCTCCATGCACTGTGAGACATTCTACAGGTTCCTCGTTAGTTAATTCCCTTCTTTCCTTTCTTTGACGACCGTTCCGTGCTAGTCGGGTATGTGTACAGCGCACCTTCGGAGGAAATGTAAACTGGTACGGGGCGGGCCGTCACACTTGGTATCAGAGCTCTAGGCTGCATAATTAACCTAGGGAAAGACACTAGGGAGAGATAGTACGTATATGAGAGAGCGTATTTGTGATTACTTTGGTTTTCAAAAGTTATATATGTATATACTATTAGTTGTATAAGAATGAAGTCGTGCTGCACTAGCACCACTATGGGATCGTTAATCGTTTCCTTTTTAAAGATTGACGATGAGCCAATATGCTAGAGGTGCTGGTAGGGGAGCCAATAATGGGAATGCTGCTGACATAAGGGCGATGTTTACCGACCTCATGAGAGACATGCTTAGGGAGGTGCAAAGGGCAGCTCCCAATGGTGGTAATGGTGGTGGGCCAATAGTGCAGGCGCCTAGGGCTGATTTCGCCAAGATATATAAGGATTATACTAGTCTTGGTGGGAAGCCGTTCCACGGAACGGAGTCGGCCACGGATGTTCAGGATTGATTGGATAGTTGCGAACGTATCTTCGAGGATTTGGGTATCGAGGATGCAATGAAGAGAAAGCTAGCGCCCCGTCAGCTGAAAGGGCGGGCAATGAATTGGTGGAATGCTATAAAGGCAGCTACTCCCGAGGATCAGATTACTTGGGAACAGTTTAAGGTTCGCTTTGGCGAGAAGTTAATTCCAGCTGCTTAGAAGTCAGTGTTTTTTAAGAAATTCTTGGAGCTCAAGCAGAATGGCAGAGATGTCTCGGAGTATATTGCTGAATTAGACACTTTGTCGAAGTATGGGTTATCTCGTATTGATACTGCCGAGAAGAAAAATGAGAAATTCATAACTGGTTTGGATCAGTACTTGGGGGAAAGGCTTATTAACCACATCGATGAGACGTTTGAATCGATTGTGGGGAAAGCATTGAGGTTAGAAAGTCTCTACCCTAAGCCGAAGACTGAGGTTGCATCTGCAGAGGAGCCAAAGCCACAAGCAAGTGGTGGAGGCAAGGGTGGTTCCCAGAATAAGAGAAAGCAGAATCAGACTAAGGATGGTCAGAAGAAAAATAATAAGCAAGATGTTGAGTGCTTCAGTTGTGGTAAGAAGGGCCATTATACTAGTAATTGTCAGGCCAAGCCAGCGGATAGGAAGTGCTTCAACTGTGGCCAAATGGGACATCACAAGGACAAGTGTCCGCCACCCCCTAGAGAAAAGAAAATGGTGAAAGCATATTCCCTAAATGCTATTCCTTCTTCGTCAAATGCCCCAACTGTGGTGGAGAAGGGAAAGAATATCGTCATTCAAGGTATGCTTTCTGTTTATGACGTTCCTGTTAGAGTTTTGTTTCATTCCGGAGCTTCCAGTTCTTTCATATCTAGTGACCTGGTAGATAGGTTGGGATTGGATCCCGAGATAGTCGATAGACCTTTAGTAGTGACGAACCCGATTGGTGGTTCGATTAGCCTTAGCATGATTTGTCGTAATGTGGTCTTATCGAATCATGGATGCATGTTTGTTTGTTATTGCTTTGTTTTGGGCTTTACTGGGTTTGACATTATTTTGGGAGTTGATGGGCTCCAAAGATACGGGGTGGTGGTAGACTGTGAGGGCTTTTTGGTGATAGCTAGAGCGGATGATGGGCGGAGGATAGTGTTTGGTAGTCTACCCAGTAAGGGGATATTGGCTAGTTTTCTAAATTCCCTCGACATTCCGCATGGTGAGTTGTCAGGTTTGCCCGTGGTTGGCCAGTATCCGGATGTCTTCGAAGAAGTGACCGGGCTTCCACCACATAGAGAGATTGAGTTCCATATTGATTTGGTGAAAGATGCCAGACCTATAGTGATGCCACTTCGTCGTATGGCACCAAGGGAGCAGCGAGAGCTCGGGGGTGCAAGTCAGCGATCTTTTAAAGAAGGGATTTATCAGAAAGAGTACTTCTGAATGGGGAGCACCAGTTGTGTTTGCTACCAAGGCGGATGGTTCCCTTCGTTTGTGTGTAGACTACCGCGAGTTGAATAAAGTGACGAGGAAGAACAAGTATCCTCTACCGCGGATAGATGATTTGTTCGATCAGTTGAGTGGCGTGAGAGTATTTTCTCAGTTGGATCTCGCCACAGGTTTTCATCAGCTTAGAGTGGAAGCTGAGAGTATAGCTAAAACGGCATTTCGGACGCCGTCTGGATTTTATGAGTGGTTGGTCATGCCATTCGGGCTGACCAATGCCCCAGCATATTTTGTGGATCTTATGAATAGGGTATTCAGAGATCAGTTGAATAAGTTTGTCCTTGTGTTCGTGGATGATATTTTGGTCTACTCGAGAATGGAGGTAGAACACAAGGAACATTTAAGAATAGTGATGGAGGTGCTGAGAAAACACCAATTGAAAGAAAAGTTTTCTAAGTGTCACTTCTGGAGGAGGGAAGTGAGGTTCTTGGGCCATGTTGTTTCAGAGCATGGTATCGCCGTGGATCCTACAAAGGTGGCTACGGTACAAGATTGGTCTAAGCCCAAGAATGCAACGGACATAAGAAGTTTCTTGGGATTAGCTGGATATTATCGTAAGTTTATCCAAGGTTTCTCCAAGATAGCAGCACCATTGACCCAGTTGACCAAGAAGAATCAAGCTTTTGTCTGGGATGAAAGGTGCGAGAATGCATTCAAGAGTCTAAAGGACAAGTTGACATGCGCACCAGTGTTAGTCATTCCTAAGAGGAATGAAGAAATGACGGTATACACGGATGCCTGTGGTACCGGACTGGGTGCTGTATTGATTCAAGGCGGTAGGGTTGTAGCTTATGCAAGTCGGCAATTGAAACCGCACGAGAGAAGATACCCTACCCATGATTTGGAATTGGCAGCGATCGTATTCGCGTTGAAGATGTGGAGACATTATCTCTTGGGAGAAAGATTCGAGTTGTTTACCGATCATAAATCGTTAAAGTATATCTTCTCTCATAAAGATCTAAATCTCCAGCAGCAAAGGTGGCTAGAATTCTTGGCTTCCTATGACTTTGACATTGCATATACACCAGGAAAGGGCAATGCGGTAGCCGATGCATTGAGTAGAAGACATGCCAGTTTGGGGGCTATGTTTCTTGAATGGAAGCAAGTGGAGTACATTGCTGGGTATGATTTCAGACCAAAGTGCGAATTGGATCCAGGAATGTTAGCAAATTTGACGATCAGACCCACTTTGATTGAGCGGATTGGTTCCAGTCAGAGAAGCGATCCTAACTTATTGGAAGTCATCTCCAAGTTAGAGATGGGTATCGACGAGGAGATGAACAAGTATGGGCTTGATCGAGATGGATGGCTTAGAAAGAATGGAAGACTAGTTGTACCCAATGTCAATGGATTGAGAGATGAAGTGCTTAGAGAATGTCATCACTCAAAACTGACTATACACCCCGGTGGTAACAAGATGTATCGAGATATGAAGCAGACCTACTACTGGGAAGGGATGAAAAGAGACATTGGGAAGTTTATATCCAAATGCATGAATTGCCAGCTAGTTAAAGCTGAGCAAAAGAAGCCTAGTGGTTTGATGCAACCATTAGAAATTCCAGAATGGAAATGGGAACAAGTGTCAATGGATTTCATTGATGGGTTACCAAGGACTAGATGGTGTCATGATAGCATTTGGGTGATTGTCGGCCGATTGGCTAAGAGTGCGAGGTTTATACCCGTCAAGTCAAACAGGACGGCAGCTAAGTTAGCGGAACTGTATATAAAGTGGGTAGTGAGGTTTCATGGAATACCCAAGGGCATTGTGAGTGACCGAGATTCGTTGTTCACTAGTGGATTTTGGAAGAGCTTACAAGAGGCGTTAGGATCAGAATTACATCTTAGTACCGCGTATCATCCTCAAACCGATGGTCAAACAGAGAGGGTGAATCGTATATTGGAAGACCTCTTGAGAGCTTGTGTACTGGATTTTGGTGGATCATGGGATGACCATATGCATCTAGTAGAGTTTTCATACAATAATAGCTACCAATCCAGTATCGGTATGGCTCCGTTTGAAGCTTTGTACGGAAGACCGTGCAACTCACCGTCATGTTGGGTAGAAACTGGCGAGAAGTTTGTGCTTGGACCCGATGTGATAAGAGAAACTTCAGCTAAGCTTAAGATTATCCAACAGCGAATGAAGGCTGCCCAAGATAGGAAGAAGAGTTATGCTGATAAGAGGAGAAGGGATTTAAAGTTCCCCATTGGTGACTTGGTGTTTATCAAGATTTCCCTGTTGAAGAGCGTGATACGATTTGGCAGGAAAGGCAAGTTAGCACCAAGATTCGTTGGTCCATTCCCAGTTCTTGAGCAAATTGGGAATTTGGCATATAAAGTTGAATTACCAGAGAAGATGGCAGGAGTTCACAACTTATTTCATGTTTCCCAGTTAAGGAAATTCGTGCACGACCCAGATGTGACTATTTCACCTGATCAGTTGGATGATGTCGAAGTTGAACTGGAGGCGATTGGGAACCGCAAGCCTATGCGTATTGTTGGGAACGATACAAAGCAACTTCGAAGGAAAGCGGTGAATCTAGTCAAAGTTCAGTGGGGCGAGAATGAAAATGACTGTACTTGGGAGACAGAGGAGTGTATTAGGAAGACGCATCCAGAACTCTTCGCCTGGTAAGATTTTAACTTCGATTTAGTTTTTCCGCATGCTAGGATAGGCTTGTTTGCATGTTTTGTATGTTTGATTGTTGTATGTGGCTGTTAGGCATGCGAGATCCTTTGTATGTTTTGGGTTAAGGAATTTCGGGGACGAAATTTCTTAAGGGGGGGAGAGTGTAGCGACCCGCATTCTACGCATCATAGGATCGTAGAATATTTATTTCTTTCACGTATGAAGTCGTATGGTCATGTAACTTTGGTAGGCGACTATTGGGGTCATTTCCCATGTTGATGATTTTTCCCGATTTTTAAATGACCATTTTACCCCTAGTCGGTACTGTTTTGGCCATAACTTTTTGACTAGAAAGAAATTTTGAACTGAAACCACTTTCATTGGCTTCGGATGATGGTTTACAATTCCGTAGATGGTCACATTAGCCAAACGGACTCACCGTTTCAGAGATATGGCTGAAATAAGTTTCAGATAGTGAAAAAAACAGCTTAATTGGGCTTAACCGGGTGATTAACAGCTAGGCCCAATGGGGGATTTCTGGATTAGGGTTGTGAGGAGGCTGAAATCAGTTAGAGAACGATCTTATCCTCATTTTCCAGCCGTCGCTTTCATTCTTGAACCCTGACAATGGCTGCCAACATCTAGAAACATCCCCAAATCACTTTCTAATCAAGTTTTGGCTTAATCTACATCAAATTAAGGAGAGAAAACACAAAAGCAAGGTTAGAGCTGCTGTTAGACACCAGTATTCACCCAAATCAGCGAGGTTTCAGTTCTGAGAATTTTATTTGTGGCCAAGGTGAGTGATTTGCATAGTTTTGCACTAATTACGGTTAATTAAGGTTAATTAGTGAAGATTAGCAAATTTATACACTAATAAATTCTGGAAAAATATCTATAAATTCAAAAATAATATTTTATGCCTCTGGTAGAAATTTGGTTTAATTTGGTTAAGTTTTGTTAACCCTATGATTAGTTTTTCTTAAACATGCTTAAGGGAAAATATTGGGTTTTGGCTATATTTGATCCGTTTTACATGCTATGGATGATGTTTTGGTGTTTATGGTCACTTCTATTTATTGCTATGACTGTATGAACTGTTTTGTGATTGATTAGTATAGTTAGACTGGTCGAAAACGTCGTCAAATGGCGTAAACAAGTTGCTGGAAAAGTTGCAGAAAGTTGTGTAGGGTTTCGGATCGGATCGGGTATGGGCTCGGATCGGATAGGAGAGCTGGGCAAGGAATCTGACCCGAACTGAAGTCTGGCACAAAGGAAGTTTGGCAGGAAGGAAGGCCATTGCTTAGAGTTGGAGTTGGACAGAGGATCGGATCGGAACGGCAGGAAGGCGTGGGATCGGATGGAAAGACCACATGAGTTAAATAAAGGCAGGGGATCGGATCGGAGGTAAGGAGGAGGATCGGACCGGAGCTTGGACATCTCGACCCGAACCGAAGTGAGAGAGTAACTACCGAACCAAATCCAGGCAGAAGGCATCCGAACCGAACCGAGCTAGAAGGGAAGCACCGAACCGAACCGCACTTAGGAGCATACTAGGAAGCATAGCACCCGAACCGAACCGATTGAGGCAAATTGGACCAAACCGAATTAGACTTCCATCTCTTCTACGCGACGACTCTTTCCAATTCGATCAAAACCCGAGATGCAAAGGAAGTCCAAATGAGGAGCTTTGACTCAGGATCCAGTTGGGAACCAGTGAGTGGGCTTCATGATTGGGCTTTGCTGCGGGACGTGTGCCAAGGGGCTATCGATGTCTGTGACTTGGGATCACTATGTATGGGAGGTACGTGAACGGATTCAGGGCCACAGTAGCCTAGGTATGACTAAAGAGCTATAGACCAATGAAGTGGGGTCATTTGTAAAGATTTGGTCATGACTCGATGTGGTAAGCTGGTAGTAGCAATAGTTGTAAAGTCGAACTCCGTCACTACTTCGATTGGTCTAGTGATTGACAGTGTTGGACATCGTATGCTTTACACACTGAGTGAGAGATGTGAGGATGGTTGCTATGGTTGATATGTTTCCATCATTATGGCATGCATACCCCCACCCCCGTATTCTTTACCCCATCTGTTATGGAACCTTAGAGTATTGTACGGGATGTAGTGCTAACTCGCAGGTCCAGGTTCAGGTACGGTTTAGTATACCTATTATTGTTCTGTTTAGATGCTTATCGCTCATACCAGGCTTTATGTCTGACCCAGAGATTTATGTCTCCTCTTATTACTCTGGGTGCTCACACGAGCAGACTAGAGACAGGTTAGCTGGTGATGCACGGGTAGATGATCCGAAGACAAGGAGGAGGCTTCCACATATGATATATAGTATTCTCCCTGTGTTGTTGAAGATCACTGCTTGGGCATTAGTAGTGCATCTTCTACTTTAGCTTTCTTTTGTTTTAGAGACAGTATATTTTGGGAAGCTGTAATAAGCTGTACATGGATTTCCGCTGCTCTGATGTTGATGCTGGTTTTAGTAATCAGCTTATGTACTGTCTCACCTGTTTTATGTCAAGTATATTATTATTATATTTTGCTCCATGCGCTGTGAGACATTCTACAGGTTCCTCGTTAGTTAATTCCTTCTTTCCTTTCTTTGACGACCGTTCCGTGCTAGTCGGGTACGTGTACAGCGCACCTTCGGAGGAAATGTAAACTGGTACGGGGCGAGCCGTCACAAAAATTTTCCTACATTTTTTTAAGAAAATTTCGGCAGCATAACGGCACGATACTAGAACCAGAAGAAGGTCTAGCCTTATCCCTCACCTAATATTGGCTCGCGCCATACACAAACGAATTTCAATCCAATTCACATCCAAACAAATAAATCAATCAATATCCAAATTCTCACAATACAATCCAAATCAAACAACATGGTTTGTACAATAAGTAGTGCCGGGGGCTTCTAAGCCCCGTCTACATCCTAGTATATATTTAACTGTAAATTAAAAGTTAAGTGAGAAAACGTTCTCACTTTAGTTTCCACTCTGCCCCTTCTTTGATTATGAATTTTAAATCTTTCTAGAAATCTGGCATGTCTATTTTATAAATAACATACCTACGTTAAAAATTAGATTTTTAAGTAACAAACAGTTTTCCTTTGTGTGACCATTTTATAAATAGTATATATAAGATAAAAATCCTATTTTTATCTTTCTAAAAATATTTTCATGTCATACACTATTTAAAAATCATATTTTTATCTTACTAAAATATTTCCTTTATACATTAAAAATCATATTTTTAAATCACTGAAAATTATATTTTTATATCCATAAAAATTATATTTTTATATCCATAAAAATTATATTTTTATATCACTAAAAATTATATTTTTATACTGTTCCATGTATATATAAATCATATTTTTATATCGTTATTAAATATATAAAAATAATATTTTTATATTGCTATCTAGATAATAAAAATCACATTTATATTCTAATGTTATAAATATAAAGATCACATTTTTATTTACATAAATAAATAAAAATAAAAACTCACTTTTTTTAATATTTCGATCGAGCGAGAGCTCGCGAAGGCATCGACTGGGGTTGCTCCGGCGCTGGTGCTTCATAGTGGCTCAGCAAATGTTTAATTGCAAATATAGAAAACATAAAAATCAGATTTTTATTGGAAGAAGGGTCTGGAGTCGGAGCTGTGGCCAAAGGAGGGGCGCAGGGCATCGTGGGTGGCGGCAGGTGTTGGCGGTAGGCGCAGTAGGACCAGGGAATGGCAGCGGCGGCGCAATTTTGGGTGTTTGGAGTTTTGGGGTTCGGTTTTAGAAGAAGGAGGAGAGATAAGGAAGGAGGAGAGAGAGGGGGGAGCTGGAGGCGAAGCAGCCGGAGGTGGGAAGCGCGCGGTGGCGATTTGACGAGGGGCGATGGGGGGCGGAGCGACGGGACATGGGCTTTTATTTTTTTATTTTTTTCTCTATCGTGCATTGACTATGAGGATAAGGGTAGGGGGAAGAGAATATATAAATGTGTGTGTGTGTATATATATATATATATTACTCTGTTTAAATTCCAAAAAGGCGATTTTCCATTCGAAACCCAAATCGAAGCCAAAGATTGTCGCCCCTAGCTAATTATCCCCATTCCGGACTGTAATAACCCGGAAATTCTGAGCCAGTTTAAAAATTTTATTTCGACAATTTTAGCGAATTTTGAATATTTAAAATAGATTATTTTAAAATAATATCGACGAGAAATTTATTTTGAATATATTTAGAACGTATATATTATATATGTCGTCATTAGAATATAAATAATTTTATATAATTATAAATAGAATTGAATATGGCGCGGTAGTTCGATAATTCGATTTCAAACTTTAATTGAATGTACCGGGTGCAAAATACTCCGGATTTTAGTGAAACCAAAAATAATAGGATCTAATTGATAATATCTTTCCAACGAATCCGAAAAATAGAGATTTCATAGTGGGAATCAAAAGATATATCCAGTTGAAAATTCTGAATAGTCGCTATGGAATTCAGGCCCTTAAAAATGGGAATTTTGCAAACCACCTCGGATTTCGATGAAACCACTTTTGTTGGAACCGTGATGTCAAGTTATTATTAGATTCCAAATTTTATAATTTTTCGAATCAATATGTGAGCGTGGCAAAGGAAAACGTGTTTGACCAGTTTTAGTTGATTTTAATCGACTGGAAAATGGCCATTTTTCCAACGGTCTCAGAATTCAACGAAACTAGTTTTGTTAGGACCGTATCGTCAATACGAAGCTAGAAAATATTTTTCTGGAATTTTTTTAGTTAGTATGTGACCCCGGTAATTTGAAATGTACCTTTAAAATTTAATATAATGATTTAAATGTAAATTCAACGGAAACTGATCGAAACGGCCGAACCAGCCTACGATACATATCCCAGTGTGTTCGGAACGGGGGTAATACGCTAGGGACGACAGGCGGTGGGTTTCGTTTCGAGTTCAAACGGAAAGTCAACTTTAAGGAGAACAAAAATAATCAAAAAAAAATCTTCCTCCCCTTATTTCTCTCTGCCCCCCCTTTTATTTCGAAATCGAATTCACAGAATGAAAAAAAAGAAGACGGACGGAGCCCCCCTCGTGCGATCGACGCCGCCACCCTCGGAGGACCCCCGCCGACGTCGATCTCCGGCAGACCCCCCCTCGCCCTCGCGTCTCGCCCCTCCTTCCCTTCTCCTTCCAGACGCGAAGACCTACACCCAATTCGAGCACCCCCTAGCCACCGCAAGCCCCAAACACCCTTGAACCCGCCGCCGACCCCTAGGGCGCCACCCACCTGACCTCCTCTGACCGCTCCACCAACCTCTTCCGCCTCCAACAGCCCAGCACCCCTCTTCCCAGTTAAAGGCCGAAAAATGTAAGTTTTTAATTATATTTTTATTTATAAAATCAGTTTTTCTATACATGAATTAGCATTTATAAGGAAAGGGTAGAAAAGATTTTTATTCAATTAAAATATGATTTTTATATTTTTAAAGTATTAAAAATATAATCTTTACTAATATAAATGATGTAAAAATATGATTTTTGTTTAGGTAGAGAATTAAAAATATAATTTTTACATGATAGGAATATTAAAAATAGCATCCTTATATGTGTAGCAAAATAAAGATTGATTTTGAAAAGACAATATTTTTAAATTAGAAAAGACGAGATTTTTAAATTTGAAAAGACGATATTTTTAAATATGAAAAGACAATATTTTTAAATTTGAAAATACGATATTTTTAAATATGAAAAGACAATATTTTTAAATTTGAAAAGACGATATTTTTAGATATGAAAAGACGATATTTTGAGATGAGTAGTGAAGTAAAAATATGATTTTTACTTTGAGAAAATATAATTTTTATATTACAGAAAGGCAAATCTATATTTTTGAAAAGGCGAAATCTTTTTATATATTGAATAGCGAAGTAAAAAATTCGATTTTTATATATGTAGTGGCTACGGGCAACGAAGATTACAAAAAGGCGAGAACGATGAAGATTTCTATAAAAGAAGAGTCGTGGTGTTGGATAGCTATCGGTGAGAATTTCTCACTCTTCAATTTCTTTTCTAGTTATATATATATATACTAGGATACAGACGGTGCTTAGTATCACCCGACACAATCGTCCATAGACCATGGACTTGTTTGTTTGATTGCAAAAATTAGTTAGATTATTTGATTGAAATTGATTGTTTGGTGAGATGAAATTGATTGGATTGATTTGTGAATGGCGTGGGCCTTCTCTAGACCGGGGATAAGGCTAGGCCCTGTCCCGTTTCTAGTATCGTGCCGTTATGCCACCGAAATTTTCTAAAATAAGTTAGAAAAATAAAAATATCATTTTATTGAATAAATGAATTGAATATAAATTCATATGTTGAAATAAAATGTTTTATCGTTAAAAATATAATTTTTAACGTGAATGTGAATAAATAAAATATTCATTTACAAACCGGACGGTTTGTTTATATACACTGATTTGACTGACATTGATTGGGTCGATAAATTTTACACATCGCCCAACTGCACAAATAAAATCTGTGTTTGATTGTTTTAAACCCCACACGGGTGTTGGGATGAAATTTGAAGCTCACTCATCCTGATTGATTAAATATGTCGATCGATTGAATGACAGGCTGTTATAAGCGTTGAATATCTATATTTTATGCTTATACAGTGTAGTGCACTTTGGTTGATGATTGATTAATTTTCAATGCTGTTATATACATGTGTTGTATGAAAATCCATATAATTGACATTATATGGTGATTGATTGGGCCTCATTCCAAATTAGAAAATAAAGAATATTATAAAATAGAGGTTCATGTGTTGACCGTACTCATCCGTTGAGATTAGTCATGTGTTGAACGAAATATTTTAATAATAAAATTTACATCTTTATCAATATAAAATAAAAGTTCATGTGTTGACAGTACTCATCCGTTGAGATTAGTCATGTGTTGAACGAAATATTTTAAAAATAGAAATATTTGAAAATAGAAATATATGAAGCCATGTTGATTAGATTTACGCCATTTGACGTGAACGATACTTATATCGATTTTATTTATTTTAAAATGAATATTGAAAAGTGATTTTGAAATCGAATATTTTGAAATGAAATTTGAATTAAATTGATTAGAAAACGAATTTGATTTCAATTGAATATATAACCAATTTGAATTGAATCGAATAGAAAACCAATTTGAATTGAATCGAATAGAAAACCAATTTGAATTGAATCGAATAGAAAACCAATTTGAATTGAATCGAATAGAAAACCAATTTGAATTGAATCGAATAGAAAACCAATTTGAATTGAATCGAATAGAAAACCAATTTGAATTGAATCGATTAGAAAACCAATTTGAATTGAATCGAATATAAAACCAATTTGAATTGAATCGAATAGAAAACCAATTTGAATTGAATCGAATATAAAACCAATTTGAATTGAATCGAATAGAAAACCAATTTGTATTGAATCGAATAGAAAACCAATTTGAATTGAATCGAATATAAAACCAATTTGAATTGAATCGAATAGAAAACCAATTTGAATTGAATCGAATAGAAAACCAATTTGAATTGAATCGAATAGAAAACCAATTTGAAATGAATCGAATAGAAAACCAATTTGAATTGAATCGAATAGAAAACCAATTTGAATTGAATCGAATAGAAAACCAATTTGAATTGAATTGAATAGAAAATCAATTGAATTTGAATAGGATAGAAAACGAATTTGATTTGAATTGAATTTGAATTGAATAAATAATGAATTGAATTTGAATTGAATAGATAAAGAATTCGAATTGAATTGAATAGATAACGAATTTGAATTGAATTGAATATAAAACCAATTCGAATTGAATTGAAAACGAATTCGAATTGAATTGGAAACGAATTGAAATGAATTCAAATTGAATTGAAAATTGAATTGAATAGAAATGAATTTTAAAACGAATTTATAAGGAAAATTTCAATTTTAATTTGAAATGGAAGTTGAAATGTTTTTGAAACGAATTTAAGACTATTTATATAATTCGTTTTAAATAGGAATCGACGAAATATATATTATATATATAATATAATGGCCTGAATAGAACGCGCCGCGCTGCGGTAGTTCGCGAATTTCGACCATTTATTTCAAATGGACATTACGGGAGATCCGACCGTCGGATTCTCCTAAAACCGGAACCGTTGGGTTCGTATCGAAAAGAGCTTTCTAACGAATATTTGAAATTTGAAGTCTAACGGTTGGATTTGGAGATACGTCCAAATCAAATTCGAAAAAGGTCGCTGTAAGTGCAGTTCGATGGCCGTTAATGGAAATCGACTTTACGGGCCTTGATAAAATTATTAAAAATAGTAATAATTTGTGTAAAATCATAAGAAATGATTTGGAAAAAATTGGGATGAAAAACCCCATATTTGAAAAGATAAAAATGGATTTTTATCGAAAAGAACTAGTTTTGAACTAAATTTAAAACCCAATTATTTTTAAATAAATAAATTAGATTTAAAAGGGGGTTTTAAATAATCGGAATTTCTAATATATTTGATTGGATTTGAAATGGGTTTATCGTGAACGGTGTTTTAAATAACACTAGTTCTTTAGTCCGATAATAAATAGAATGCGATTTGGGTTTGTCGTGAACTGTGTTTTAAATAACACCTAGTTCTTTAACCCAGTAAAAGGAGTTTTAACGAATCTGGAATTAGGTCGAAATGTGAATCTATAATCTAAATTATCAAATTTAGAAATGAGCGAGAATGGAGTATCGCCAGTTTTGCTCCAAAGCGATAGTTAAATCTTTAATTAGATTTGAACGTGAAATGGTAATTAATTTTAATGATAACACCATAGTATTAGATATGGAGTATTACCAGTTTTGCTTCATGGGATGAATAGGTTGGGATTGGGAAATTATATAAATAATTACTTCGGAGTGGTTCGCTAATCTCGACTAGTTTGGAAAACCATAATTCGGTTTGAAACGACATCTAAAGGAAGATTAAAGGATAAATTTTAAAGAATTTATCTTGGATAAAATTAATGGGAACTTTTCCCTAAGAATGTGATTTCATGAATGAAAGGATATTCTGCATTGGAATGAGGCGTATGTTGTGTTTGTGTAACATTTGTTTTTAATATACGCGGGTTGTTCGAAAAGTCCGGGTTTATACCCATTCTGAATAACCGATTCGACGATAAGTCGAAGATGAAGACGGTGGTCGAAGACCGGAAGTCTTCACATCGTTTGGGTAATTACTGACGATCCTGATTGGGCTGTACACCCTAGAGGATGGAAATAGTTGGTGGTCATCCAGACGTACTTGGAGATGGATGGATATGCGAGGAAAGTGCCTCCGGTTTCGTTCAGACCTAGAACGGACTTGTAAATGGATTGTGTGTCTGACATTGGATTTTATTCTGTGTTGATTGATTTCTATTAAATATACATCTGTTTGGCGGTGGAGAATTTATTCTTTTGCTTAACGCCCTTCTCTGAGACGTACGAGCTCAGAGGTTGTATATCGATGGACATCAGTCGCATGGCATGAATTGCCTGTGTGGCACGCTAAGATGCAATGATCAAGGCTTCTGTTGAAAAGCAAAGTCTTGTGGTTGATGATCAAAGCACGCCTACGTTGCAGCTTTGTGTATAACGTGAATTCGCGAGCCTCACACCTCGGTATGAGTTAAAAATGGGATACGGGCCGTTGGGAGAACACGACGTTTCTTTCTAGCTTTGGTGGTGTCAGTGACTTACCAGCCCTGACATTTATATACTTTTCACCTTTGTGGTTGTTGGAATGAGGCGCCTCGATTATAGGTCTGTAAGGACCAGGAAACGTGTGTTCAGGAATTGCCAATCCTCTAACGTAAGTGAGGACCGGCCCAGCCAATCCAAGTGGCTGCCCAGAGTGTGTAGTCCTGAGCATTTGCTAGAGTGTCTCGAACGCGGAGAGGAGCTTGCCCCTTGCCTCGACTCATGACGGAAATCCAATTTCCAATACGTGTATTTCGGTTTTATTTGTAGAGCCTAGTATGGCGACATAGTGGGATGGGGCACTCATGCCGTCTATGATTTATATTTATGATTGAAATTGTTTTGACACTATACACTTATTATAGTATCAAATGATTTGTTTTAAACGTAACAAGCACGTTTGGCAGTTATAATGTAAAACCCTACCCTCCGGCTTGCGTTGCATTGTGTGATGGGACCTGGGTCTTATAATAGCTTCATTTTTCGAAAAAGCATTGCGTTGTTTATTCTATGCACTAGTATTCTTATGAGGAAACCCGTTCCGTGTCATACGGCGTGGTCCCTTGAATTACTCTCTTTTAAAATAAAGTTTTAATAACTATTTTAGTACTCACACCAGTCACATGACTGACCTGGAGTTTATCGTTTTAACCTAATCTCTGGGTGCCCCTATCTTCCGCACGGGCAGCTAGTAGTTTTGGTTTTGCAGATTTATATTCACAGGATCTTGGTTTACAGCTGGAATGATATCCGGAAAGCTCTGTATCTGTATATCACCCTCAGTTGTGCTTTGTATTATTTTTCCGGTGCTATGTAATTTATTGTAATCTCTGATATTTATCGAATGTAATTTATTCATTTATACTCCGCATATTCTTGTATCTGATGGAATTGTTGTAATAGCAATGAAATATTCTCCCGTCTGCGTTCTATTTTGTCGTGTCCTCACAGTAATTTGTTATTTCTCATCTCTTAGGAGACCGGGGAAGTTCGGGTCGCTACAGTTGGTATCAGAGCTTTTGTTTACAGAGCTCGAGAACAAGACACATTAGAACCATACGAAAGAATTCATCAGATGTTGGATTAGCAATATCCAATTAGAATGACTCGTTAGAGATAGGATCGGTTGTATCCTAGAATGAGTGTGAAGAGTATATTTTTCAAATGAAAACAATTTTATTTTGAAAATTTAAACCATTTTAAATGTATTTGAATAATTTATTTATATTGATGTGGACAATCTAGTATATAAAGGTTTTGCATATACGCGTCATGAACGTATATTCGAAGTTTTAATATATTAGATAGATATAGAGTCACACTCTTGTCGCCCGGACATGGTCCTGATGATGAAGTATACCATCACCAGTATTTATTTTCGAGTGGCGAAGGTGTGATATATATATATTTCCATTAGACTGATGTGAAAACCAAAACTTATATAGTTAGAACACATTGTTGTGAATTGGCATCAAAAACATGACTTTTTGTATATGTATCAAAATTATGAATTTGAAACGTTAATTTCACTAATTGATTGATGTTTGTGTTGTTTGTTTATTTGTTTGATAATTTTTAACCATTATGCCTAATTGCATCACATATTGAATTATATTGATAATTGGTCGCATTTGCTTGCATATACATGTACTTACATTGAACAGGTCATAGCAAGGAGGCTAGAGCAGAGAATAAAATTTGTTTGCCCGACAAAAAGGTACATGTTTACTACATAATTTACTGTTTTGTTTGGGTGATGATGATTTTAAGAGCCTATTGGCTAGCCGCTTGGCTTTTTCTTTTTCTTTTTGAGATCAGAAGGCCTATATGGCAATTTCGGGATTTTTCCGTGGCTCCCGGTGCAGGGGAGGTTATGGCGAAATTTTTCGAAAATTTAGGGTGTTAGCCAAATATTTGAAAATGTGAAAATTCTCAAAAACTGAAAAGTTGGAGAATGGAAGCCAGATCGAACGTAGAGTTGACTAATCAAACAACTTTCAACTTTATTCCTTTTCGGGGACGAAAAGTTTTAAGTGGGCGAGATTGTAATAACCAGGAAATTCTGAGCCAGTTTAAAAATTTTATTTCGACAATTTTAGCGAAATTTGAATATTTAAAATAGATTATTTTAAAATAATATCGACGAGAAATTTATTTTGAATATACTTAGAACGTGTATATTATATATGTCGTCGTTAGAATATAAATAATTTTATATAATTATAAATAGAATTGAATATGGCGCGGTAGTTCGATAATTCGATTTCAAACTTCAATTGAATGTACCGGGTGCTAAATAATCCAGATTTTAGTGAAACCAAAAATAATAGGATCTAATTGATAATATCTTTCCAACGAATCCGAAAAATCGAGATTTCATAGCGGGAATCAAAAGATATGTCCAGTTGAAAATTCTGAATAGTCGCTATGGAATTTTGGCCCTTAAAAATGGGAATTTTGCAAACGACCTCGGATTTCGACGAAAAAACTTTTATTGGATCCGTGATGTCAATTTATTGTTAGATTCCAAATTTCATAATTTTTCGAATCAATATGTGAGCGTGGCAAAGGAAAACGTGTTTGACCAGTTTTAGTTGATTTTAATCGACTGGAAAATGGCCATTTTTCCAACGGTCTCAGAATTCGACGAAACTAGTTTTGTTAGGACCGTATCGTCAATACGAAGCTAGAAAATATTTTTCTGGAATTTTTCTAGTTAGCATGTGACCCCGGTAATTTGAAATGTACGTTTAAAATTCATTATAATGATTTAAATGTAAATTCAATGGAAATTGATCGAAACGGTCGAACCAGCCTACGATACATATCCCATTGTGTTCGGAACGGGGGTAATACGCGAGGGACGACAGGCGGTGGGTTTCGTTTCGAGTTCAAACGAAAAGTCAACTTTAAGGAGAACAAAAATAATCAAATAATTAAATAATAAAAAAATATCTTCCTCCCCATATTTCTCTCTGCCCCCCCCCCCCCTTTATTTTGAAATCGAATTCATAGAATGAAAAAAAAAAGACGGACGGAGCCCCCCTCGCGCGATCGACGCCGCCACCCTCGGAGGACCCCCGCCACCGTCGATCTCCGGCAGACCCCCCCTCGCCCTCGCGTCTCGCTCCTCCTTCCCTGCTCCTTCCAGACGTGAAGACCTACACCCAATTCGCGCACCCCCTAGCTACCGCAAGCCCCAAACACCCTTGAACCCGCCGCCGACCCCCAGGGCGCCACCCACCTGACCTCCTCCGACCGCTCCACCAACCTCTTCCGCCTCTAACAGCCCAGCACCCCTCTTCCCAGTTAAAGGCAGAAAAATGTAAGTTTTTAATTATAATTTTATTTATAAAATCAGTTTTTATATACATGAATTAGCATTTATAAGGAAAGGGTCGAAAAGATTTTTATTCAATTAAAATATGATTTTTATATTTTTAAAGTATTAAAAATATAATCTTTACTATATAAATGATGTAAAAATATGATTTTTGTTTAGGTAGAGAATTAAAAATATAATTTTTACATGATAGGAATATTAAAAATAGCATCTTTATATGTGTAGCAAAATAAAGATTGATTTTGAAAAGACAATATTTTTAAATTAGAAAAGATGAGATTTTTAAATTTGAAAAGACGATATTTTTAAATATGAAAAGACAATATTTTTAAATTTGAAAAGACGATATTTTTAAATATGAAAAGACAATATTTTTAAATTTGAAAAGACGATATTTTTTGATATGAAAAGACGATATTTTGAGATGAGTACTGAAGTAAAAATATGATTTTTACTTCGAGAAAATATAATTTTTATATTATAGAAAGGCAAATCTATATTTTTGAAAAGGTGAAATCTTTTTATATATTGAATAGCGAAGTAAAAAATTCGATTTTTATATATGTAGTGGCTACGGGCAACGAAGATTACAAAAAGGCGACAAAGATGAAGATTTATATAAAAGAAGAGTCGTGGTGTTGGATAGCTATCGGTGAGAATTTCTCACTCTTCAATTTCTTTTCTAGTTATATATATATACAAGGATGCAGACGGTGCTTAGTAGCACCCGACACAATTGTCCACAGACCATGGACTTGTTTGATTGATTGCAAAAATTAGTTAGATTATTTGATTGAAATTGATTGTTTGGTGAGATGAAATTGATTGGATTGATTTGTGAATGGCGTGGGCCTTCACTAGACCGGGGATAAGGCTAGGCCTTGTCCCGTTTCTAGTATCGTGCCTTTATGCCGCCGAAATTTTCTAAAATAAGTTAGAAAAATAAAAATATCATTTTATTGAATAAATGAATTGAATAGAAATTCATATGTTGAAATAAAATGTTTTATCGTTAAAAATATAATTTTTAATGTGAATGTGAATAAATAAAATATTCATTTACAAACCGGATGGTTTGTTTATGTACACTGATTTGAATGACATTGATTGGGTCGATAAATTTTACACATCGCCCAACTGCACAAATAAAATCTGTGTTTGATTGTTTGAAACCCCACATGGGTATTGGGATGAAATTTGAAGTTCACTCATCCTGATTGATTAAATATGTCGATCGATTGATTGACAGGCTGTTATAAGCGTTGAATATCTATATTCGATGCTTATACAGTGTAGTGCACTTTGGTTGATGATTGATTATTTTTCAATGCTGTTATATACATGTGTTGTATGAAAATCCATATAATTGAAGTTATATGGTGATTGATTGGGCCTCATTCCAATTTAGAAAATAAAGAATATTATAAAATAAAGGTTCATGTGTTGACCGTACTCATCCGTTGAGATTAGTCATGTGTTGAACGAAATATTTTAATAATAAAATTTACATCTTTATCAATATAAAATAAAAGTTCATGTGTTGACAGTACTCATCCGTTGAGATTAGTCATGTGTTGAAGGAAATATTTTAAAAATAGAAATATTTGAAAATAGAAATATATGAAGCCGTGTTGATTAGATTGACGCCATTTTGACACGAACGATATTTATATCGATTTTATTTATTTCAAAATGAATATTGAAAAGTGATTTCGAAATCGAATATTTTGAAATGAAATTTGAATTAAATTGATTAGAAAACGAATTTGATTTCAATTGAATATATAACCAGTTTGAATTGAATCGAATAGAAAACCAATTTGAATTGAATCGAATAGAAAACCAATTTGAAATGAATCGAATAGAAAACCAATTTGAATTGAGTCGAATAGAAAACCAATTTGAATTGAATCGAATAGAAAACTAATTTGAATTGAATCGAATAGAAAACCAATTTGAATTGAATCGAATAGAAAACCAATTTGAATTGAATCGAATATAAAACAAATTTGAATTGAATCGAATAGAAAACCAATTTGAATTGAATCGAATAGAAAAC
>JASFAX010000901.1:32500-47500 GCA_030737875.1 Allium sativum | reverse complement strand
CAGAGCTACCTTTTGGGTCTCCCCGAAAACGACCTTCTTTCTTTGAACCCATTTTTAAAGAACTCGAAAAAAAAACGATAAAAGCGAAAAAGAAAATTTCACAAGTTATAAGAGTTTTCAAAGAAAGAGGAAATGGGGTTCTAAAAGTTTCAAAAAAAAAAACAAGATGGGTCATCAAAATAATTCTATTTCTGGACCTAATAATGAAAGAACTTGAAAAAGTAAAACCTATATTAAAATCTAGTAGGGCTAAAATATATGAATTGACTAAAAAAAAAAATGGAAGAAATTCTAATATAAATAATAAAATTCTTCGCGAATCAACGATTGCAATTCAATTCCCGAATTGCGGAAATGCAAATTATTCACTCATCGAAACAAAAATAAAAGATCTTGCTAATAAGACAATCACAATTAGGAATCAAATAAAGGAATCACAAAAGACAAGAAAAAAATGGTTCTAACTTATTATAATAAAAGATCGGAATTACAGAAGGATATTTGGAAAATATTTAAAAGAAAAAATATCCGATTAATACGTAAATCGCATTATTTTAAAAATCCTTCATTGAAAAAATATACATGAATCTATTACTATGTATCATTAAGATTCCAAGTTTTAAATCAACAAACAAAATTTTAACTAAATACATTTATAATGATAAAACAAATCAAGAAAGAATTGAAAAGACAGATCAAAAAATAATGAATTTTATTTCGAAAATAAAAAGGTCGTTTTATAATATTTTTTATAATACTAATTTTAGTATTAGCAACAAAAATTTTAATATTTATTGGGACTTATCTTCTTTGTCTCAAGCATATATATTTTACAAATTCTCGCAAAATCAGTTACTTAACAAATATGCTTTGAAATCTGTACTTCAATATCATAACACCTATCCTTTTCTTACAGATATAATAAAGAATTATTGTACAACACAAGGAATATTTGGTTCCAAACCAAAGCATAAGAAAATACATAAGTATAGAATGAATAAATGGAAAATGTGGTTAAGGAATCATTATCAATATAATTTATCTCAGACTAAGTGGTCTTATTTAGTACCAAAAAAATGGCAAAATAGGGCTAACCAATGTCGTATAATTCAAAAAAAAGACTCAATGAAATCGAATTTATATAAAAAAGAAAAAGATCAATTAATTCATTACATGAAAGAAAATTACTATGCAGTAAATTCATTGATGAGTCAAAAAGTCAAATTGAAAAAACATTTAGAATATGATATTTTATCATATAAATATATAAATTTTGGGGATAATAAAAACTCATATATTTATGAATCAACGTTACAATTACAAGAAGTGGAAAACAAAAAAATTGCATCTAATTTCAATACACTAAAACCCGAACCATTTTATGGATTGATAAGGATAGTTATTAATAATTATCTAGAAAAAAGATTTCTCATTGATACAGACAAAAAAATGGATAGACTATTTTTAAATTATAAAATTCCCCATTTCTGTATTAGAAATAATATTGATATTGAGACCGGGCCAATATGCCTATCAATACCAAGATTCATAACAATACTAAAAATCTAAATTATCAAAAATTAAAAAAAAATTCCTTTTTTGATTGGATGGGAATGAATCAAGAAAAATTTTATCGTATCATATCAAATCTAGAACCTTGGTTTTTCCCAGAATTTTTACTACTTTTTAATGCGTATAAAATAAAACCGTGGATCATACCTACCAAATTACTTATTTTTAATTTTCATTTTTATGAAAATATTAAAAGTAAAAAGATTAATGTAAAAAAAAAAAATGAACAACAAGATCAGGGAAATCTTGTATTAGATTTACGAAAACAAAATGAAAAAGATGTTGAGACAGATTATACAGGAGAAAAAGATGCTGAGACAGATTATACAGGAGAAAAAGATGCTGAGACAGATTATACAGGAGCAGACATTAAAAAGGGTAAAAAAAAAAAACAATCTAAGAGCAAGAAAGAAGCAGAACTCAATTTCTTCTTGAAAAAATATTTTCTTTTTCAATTAAGATGGGATGATCCCTTGAATCAAAGAATGATCAATAATATAAAGGTATATTGTCTTCTACTTAGACTGATAGATCCAAAGGAAATAGCTATATCTTCAATTCAAGAGGAGAGATGCGTCTAGATGTAATGTTGATTCAGAAAGATCTAACTCTTACAGAATTGGTAAAAAGAGGCATATTTATTGTTCAACCAATTCGTCTATCTATGAAAAGGGATGGAAAAGATATTATATATCAAACCATAGGTATTTCATTGGTTGATAAGACTAAACGCCAAACTGATGGAAAATACATGATAAAAAAAGAATATGTTGATAAAAAAAAATTTCATGAATCTGTTGCACAACACAGCAATATACTTATGCCTAAAAACAAAAATTATTATGATTTCCTTGTTCCCGAAAATATTCTATCCCCCAGACGTCGTAGAGAATTGAGAATTTTCATTTGTTTTAATTCTCAGAATTGTAATATTACGGGTAGAAATTCAATATTCTGTAATCAAAATAACATAAACAACTGTGGACAATTTTTGAACAAGGAAAAACATCTTAATACATATACAAAGAAATTCATTAAATTCAAATTTTTTCTTTGGCCCAATTTTCGATTAGAAGATTTAGCTTGTATGAATCGTTATTGGTTTGATACCAATAATGGCAGTAATTTTAGTATATTAAGAATACATATGTATCCACGATTCAGAATTCTTTAATTATATTAATAGTATATAATAAATATAAATATAACATAGTACATTTCCTCTATATCTTATATCTTTTTTTCTTTATCGTTATCGAAAAAAACATTTTCTTTCCTATTAAGGAAAGAAAAAAAAATGTATCGTTCTTTTTTATCCAAATCAAATTTTCAATTTGATTTGGATAGAATTCTATATGAAGAAATGATAATTTTTTTGTACTAAATTAAAATAACTGCAAATAACACGTATAATAAATATTTTTATTTTTCCTGATCGGTAAAATTCGTGTAAAAGAAAAAAAAAAAAATTTTTTATGGTCAAAAATTCATTCATCTCGGCTATTCGACAAGAAAAAGAAAAAAACTGTGGATCTGTTGAATTTCAAGTATTTAGTTTCACTGATAAGATACAAAGACTTACTTTACATTTAAAATTACATAAAAAAGATTTTTTATCACAAAGAGGTCTACGAAAAATTTTGGGAAAACGTCAACGGCTGTTGGATTATTTGTCAAAGAAAAATCGAGTACGTTATAAGAAATTGATTAACCAGTTGGGTATTCGGGAGTCAAAAACTCATTAATTTTAAGTTTAAGATTGGTTTGAATTTTTTCTTTAGTTATTAAATTTTGCATTTTGATCAACTTCATTTTGCTAAATTCATGGAATACTGAATTGAATTAAGGAAGAAAAATTATGACTGTACCAGCTACAAGAAAGGATCTCATGATAGTGAATATGGGTCCTCACCACCCATCAATGCATGGTGTTCTTCGACTAATTGTTACTCTCGATGGTGAAGATGTTATTGATTGTGAACCTATATTGGGTTATTTACATAGAGGGATGGAAAAAATAGCGGAAAATCGAACAATTATACAATATTTGCCTTATGTAACACGATGGGATTATTTAGCCACTATGTTCACAGAAGCAATAACAGTAAATGCACCAGAACGGTTAGAAAGCGTTCAAGTACCTAAAAGAGCTAGTTACATTAGAGTAATTATGCTAGAACTGAGTCGTATAGCTTCTCATTTATTATGGCTTGGACCTTTTATGGCGGATATCGGTGCACAGACTCCCTTTTTCTATATTTTCAGAGAAAGGGAATTGTTATATGATCTATTCGAAGCCGCTACAGGTATGCGAATGATGCATAATTATTTCCGTATTGGGGGAGTTGCTACCGATTTACCTTATGGCTGGATAGAGAAATGTTTGGATTTTTGCGATTATTCTTTAACAGGAATTGTTGAATATCAAAAACTTATTACGCGTAATCCTATTTTTTTGGAACGCGTTGAAAGAGTGGGCATTATTGGTGGAGAGGAGGCAATAAATTGGGGTTTATCAGGACCAATGTTACGGGCTTCTGGAATCCAATGGGATCTTCGTAAAGTTGATAGTTATGAGTGTTACAATAAATTTGATTGGGAAGTCCAATGGCAAAAAGAAGGAGATTCACTAGCCCGTTATTTAGTACGAATCGGTGAAATGGAGGAATCTATAAAAATTATTCAACAGGCTCTAGAAGGAATTCCTGGAGGGCCTTATGAGAATTTAGAAGTCCGACGTTTTGATAAAGCAAAAAAATTCTGAATGGAATAATTTTGAATATAGATTTATTACTAAAAAGCTTTCGCCCAATTTTGAATTGTCGAAGCAAGAACTTTATGTGAGAGTAGAAGCCCCAAAAGGAGAATTAGGAATTTATTTGATAGGAGATAATAGTGTTTTCCCTTGGAGATGGAAAATTCGTCCACCCGGTTTTATCAATTTGCAAATTCTCCCTCAACTAGTTAAAAGAATGAAATTGGCAGATATCATGACGATATTAGGTAGTATAGATATCATTATGGGAGAAGTTGATCGTTGAAATGATAATTGATATGACAGAAACGGAAATACAAGCTATAAATTCTTTTTCTAGATCGGAATCTTTAAAAGAAGTTTATGAACTCATATGGATCTTTGTTCTTATTTTCACCCTTATATTGGGAATAACAATAGGGGTACTAGTAATTGTGTGGTTAGAAAGAGAAATATCTGCAGCAATACAACAACGCATTGGGCCTGAATATGCCGGTCCATTGGGAATTCTTCAAGCTATAGCAGATGGAACCAAATTAGTTTTTAAAGAGGATCTCCTCCCATCTAGAGGGGATATTCGTTTGTTCAGTGCGGGACCCTCTATAGCGGTCATATCTGTTCTACTAAGTTATTTAGTAATTCCTTTTGGATATCACCTTGTTTTGGCCGATCTTAGTATAGGCGTTTTTTTATGGATCTCCATTTCAAGTATTGCCCCTATTGGACTTCTTATGTCAGGATATGGGTCGAATAATAAATATTCTTTTTCGGGTGGTCTACGGGCTGCTGCTCAATCTATCAGCTATGAAATACCATTAACTCTATGTGTGTTATCAATATCTCTACGTGTGATTCGGCAGAACATTATTATTTTCCCTCTTTTCTAGAACTAGGAATAGAATAAAGAAATTTAATATATTATATTCAATGGATATATTTTTTTTTATTTATCATTAGGGTTAATGAATTAAACTAGATAGTTAGATGAGTAAAAGCAAACTGCTTATAAATTTGCAGTAAGAAGATTAAATCTCATTCCCTATGTACGAGAATAGAAACATAAGCAGTATAAACTGTTTACCCCAAGGTTAAGATTCTTTGACCAATTATCATATCTTGAAGCGGGTACAAAAGATCACCCGTATGGGGTTTCTACTACTGTCTTATATTTATTACCATACTGGAGATTAATAAAAAATCAGTGGACAGTTAGGAACACCAAGGTACACAAAAGATTCGTAATGGAGATAATTTAGATAAAAAAGACTTTTTTGCATAAAGCTTTGGATAAAACGAATCATAATGAGGACTTTAAGTTGGTAGAAATGACCAAGTAGTACTTCTCCACGATTCCGATCTCGAGTATGCTCCTATTCACTGATTAAAGAAATGACTATAAAAAACGAATTAATCCTTTATTTTATTTTTTTTCAGAGTACCTCCCTTCCTCTGAGAAAGAAGAATAGGACAGGAGCAAAAGAAATATTTCTTATTTATTTTGCCCATTCAATATTCATATCTACTATAATACATACACGGAATTCTTAATCATAAATTTGGAATTAATGATCAATTCTTTCTAACTAATTCTTTCTTTAGAGTTATTGATAAAACCGACTTTATTGATATAACGAGTATTTTATTTAAGGATTAAGTTATTACCGAATAAAGATATTTTAAAATTTTAATTGAAAAGATCAATTCGGAAGCGCTTTTTTATTCTAGCAGACGGAATTTCGTTGGTCTAATTTTGAACTTCCCGGTATTAGAATTTCAAAATTACAATAATACCAAACAAGTACTTGCATTTATTTGTGACCATAGAGGAGCCGTATGAAGCTGAGGTCTCATGTACGGTTTTGAAATAGCGATATGCACAGTAATGTTATTATCGACTATGATTATCTAACAGTTCAAGTACAGTTGATATAGTTGAGTCACAGTCAAAATATGGTTTTTGGGGGTGGAATCTGTGGCGTCAGCCTATAGGGTTTGTTGTTTTTCTAATTTCTTCTCTAGCAGAATGTGAGAGATTACCTTTTGATTTACCAGAAGCAGAGGAGGAATTAGTAGCAGGTTATCAAACAGAATATTCAGGTATTAATATGCTTTATTTTATCTTGCTTCTTACCTAAATTTATTAGTTTCTTCATTATTTATAACAGTTCTTTACTTAGGCGGATGGAATTTCTCTATTCCGTATATATCTATTCCCGAAATTTTAGGAATAAATAAAATGACAGGAGTTTTTGGAATAACAATTGGTATATTTATTACATTAGCTAAAGCTTATTTGTTTTTGTTCATTCCTATCACAGCAAGATGGACTTTACCTAGACTGAGAATGGACCAACTTTTAAATTTTGGATGGAAATTTCTTTTACCTATTTCTCTGGGTAATCTATTATTGACAACTTCTTTTCAACTTATTTACCTATAAAGAATAGAATAAGATAACGATATTCTCCACTCATAACTGATCTTAAATAAGAGAAAGAAACATCAAATTATTCACGGAGATCTACAATATGTTCCCTATGGTGACCGGGTTCATAAATTTTGGTCAACAAACAATACGGGCGGCAAGGTACATTGGTCAAAGTTTCATAATTACCCTATCTCATACAAATCGTTTACCTGTAACTATTCAATATCCTTATGAAAAATCGATTACATTAGAACGTTTCCGCGGTCGAATTCATTTTGAATTTGATAAATGTATTGCTTGTGAAGTATGTGTTCGTGTATGTCCCATAGATCTACCCGTTGTTGATTGGAGGTTTAAAAGAGAGATTAAAAAGAAACAATTGTTTAATTATAGTATCGATTTTGGAGTCTGTATATTTTGTGGTAATTGTGTCGAGTATTGTCCAACAAACTGTTTATCGATGACTGAAGAATATGAACTTTCAACTTATGATCGTCACGAATTAAATTATAATCAAATTGCATTAGGTCGGTTACCAATGTCAGTAATTGGAGATTACACAATTCAAACAATT
The DNA here is from genome assembly GCA_030737875.1 of Allium sativum. Lineage (NCBI taxonomy): Eukaryota > Viridiplantae > Streptophyta > Magnoliopsida > Asparagales > Amaryllidaceae > Allium > Allium sativum. Next base: position 40,171 of record JASFAX010000901.1, on the reverse strand, counting down.
ATGAATTCCGGTCAAATCAAAATGGATAAAGAAAAACCCCTTGATTCAAAAACGATTACTGATTACTAATATTTTTTTATATAAAGATAAACAGAAACAAGTCTTCTTTTTTTTATGAGAACCTAATAAACTTATCTTATTAACTATTGATTATTGAGAATCAATCTTGGATTTAAATTGTGAATATGTGTTTTCTTAATTATTTAAAAATATTAAAAATTTAGAATCTCTAAAAGAAAAAAGAAAAGATTGGCCGATAATTTTAATAACTTTATCTATATCCACAGTAATCCATCCATATTAAGATTTAATTGCATTAAAAACTCACCATATATAAGAAAAAAAAAATAAGGGGAATACCCTTCTCTTTCCTGGACTATTTAGTAAGGTCATGAAACATTTTGACTAATTTTTTTCTTATACATAATGGATTTACCTGGACCAATACATGATATACTTGTAGTATTTCTGGATCATTTCTTATATTAGGAGGTCTAGGAGTAGTATTGTTTACTAATCCAATTTATTCCGCCTTTTCGTTGGGATCGGTTCTTGTTTGTATATCCTTATTCTATATTTCATCAAACTCCTTTTTTGTAGCTGCCGCCCAACTTCTTATTTATGTGGGAGCCATAAATGTCTTAATCATATTTGCTGTTATGTTCGTGAATGGTTCAGAATATTCTAACGACTCCTATCTTTGGACTATTGGAGATGGAATCACTTCATTGGTTTGTATAAGTAGTCTTTTTTCACTAATTACTACTATCGCAGATACGTCATGGTACGGAATTATTTGGACTACAAGATCAAATCAGATTATAGAACAAGACTTTATAAACAACGTTCAACAAATTGGAATTCATTTATCAACAGATTTTTATCTTCCGTTTGAACTAATTTCTATAATTCTTTTAGTTTCTTTGATAGGCGCAATTACTATGGCTCGTCAATAATAAATAGTTTAGTTAGAATAAAAAAAATTAGTTTAATCTACTGTTAATATTCCCTTTTTTATGTAATCGCTCGATTCTAGTCAATCAACTTGGTTGAATTTTTGTTCATATTGAAACGAATCGGGGTTGATCAGGAGTTAGTCAATGATGTTTGAACATGTACTTTTTTTGAGTGTCTATTTATTTGCAATTGGTATCTATGGATTGATCACAAGTCGAAACATGGTTAGAGCACTTATGTGTCTTGAACTTATACTAAATTCGGTTAATATTAATCTCGTACTATTTTCTGATATATTTGATAGTCGCCAATTAAAAGGTGAGATTTTCTCAATCTTTATTATAGCGATTGCAGCGGCGGAAGCTGCTATTGGGCTAGCTATTGTTTCGTCGATCTATCGTAACAGAAAATCAACTCGTATTAATCAATCAAGTTTGTTGAAAAATTAGCCATAACTATAATATAAATACATATAAATAGAATATATATATATAAATTAAATAGAATATATATATATATAAATTGTAGAAAAATTTTCTATAAAATAGCATTTAAGTGTCCTTTATATATTTATTTACAAATAATACTAATATCTATAGTAATATTTCAATATATATTTATATTGAAATATTACTATAGATATTAGTCAATGTGAAGTTTCACGTGTGATTCATGCGACTTATATGATCATGGTTGTTGAAAGGTAAATCAAAGTTTCTTGGTCCCTTCTGATGAACAGATTTATAAAATTTTTGATTCTTAAGATTTTTTTGATAAATCATTGATCCATCTGGTTTTTATATATAAAGAAAATAGAAATATATAATAAATTATATAATTATAAATTTTTTTATTATTTTTTTTTTTACTTTACCAGATCGAAATTTTTTTATGTTCAAAACTGGAATTTATAGACCAATGTCACATTCAGTAAAAATTTATGATACATGTATAGGGTGCACTCAATGTGTACGAGCCTGCCCCACAGATGTATTGGAAATGATACCTTGGACGGATGTAAAGCTAAGCAAATTGCTTCCGCGCCAAGAACGGAAGACTGTGTAGGTTGTAAAAGATGTGAATCCGCCTGTCCAACAGATTTTTTAAGTGTCCGTGTTTATTTATGGCATGAAACAACTCGCAGCATGGGTCTATCTTATTGATTACGTTATAATAAATTCCACTTGAATCAGTTGATTCCTTTTTACCGACAAAAGCCCGTGCTCAAAAGATATACTTTCTTGAGCACGGGCTTTTTGGTCAAAACGCATCTTGTCTTTATCACGAGTTATTTCCCTTGGCTAACAATACTTGTAGTTTTGCCAATATTCGCGGGTTCCTCAATTTCTTTCTCCCTCATAAAGGGAATAAGGTATTTAGATGGTATGACTATATGTATTGTATTGTAGAACTCCTTATAACAACCTATGTCTTCTGTTATCATTTCCAATTGGACGATCCATTAATTCAATTAGAAGAGGATGCTAAATGGATAAATGTTTTCAATTTTCACGGGAGACTGGGAATCGACGGACTTTCCATAGGACCCATTTTATTAACAGGATTTATCACTACTTTAGCTACTTTAGCAGCTTGGCCTGTTACTCGAAATTCACGATTGTTCTATTTCCTGATGTTAGCAATGTACAGTGGTCAAATAGGATTATTGTCTTCTAGAGATCTTTTACTTTTTTTTTATCATGTGGGAGTTAAGAATTAATTCCTGTTTACTTACTTTTATCTATGTGGGGAGGAAAAGAAACGTTTGTACTCGGCTACAAAGTTTATTTTGTACACTGCGGGGGGTTCCATTTTTCTCTTAATAGGAGTTCTAAGTATGGGTTTATATGGTTCCAATGAACCCACATTGGATTTTGACAGATTAACTAATCAGTCATATCCTGTGACATTAGAAATAATATTTTATTTGGCTTCCTTATTGCTTATTGCTGTCCAAATCACCGATTATACCCCTACATACATGGTTACCAGATACCCATGGAGAAGCACATTACAGTACATGTATGCTTCTAGCGGGAATCTTATTAAAAATGGGAGCATATGGATTGATTCGATCAATATGGAATTATTGCCACATGCTCATTCTATATTTTCTCCCTGGTTTAGTGATAGTGGGGACAATACAAATAATTTATGCAGCTTCAACCTCGCTTGGTCAACGCAATCAAAAAAAAAGAATAGCTTATTCTTCTGTATCGCATATGGGTTTCACAATTATAGGAATTGGTTCTATAACCGACATGGGACTCCACGGAGCCATTTTACAAATACTCTCATGGATTATTGGTGCTGCACTTTTTTTCTTGGTAGGAATGAGTTGTGATAGAATACGTCTGGTTTATCTCGACGAAATGGGGGGAATATCCATTCCAATGCCAAAAATATTACCATGTTTAGTAGTTTCTCGATGGCTTCTCTTGCATTGCGGGAATGAGTGGTTTTTGTTGCGGAGTAGTAGTATTTTTTGGACTAATTACCAGTCCAAAATATCTTTTAATGCCAAAAAATGTAATTACCCTTGTAATGGCAATTGGAATGATATTAACTCCTATTTATTATTTCTATGTTACGTCAAATGTTCTATGGATACAATTTTTTCAATGTTCTAAACTCAAATTTCGTGGATTCTGGACCCGAGAACTAGTTGTTTCAATCTGTATCCTGTTACCCGTAATAGGATTGGTATTTATCCCGATTTCGCTCTTTCTTATCAGTTGACAAGATACAAGCTATACTATCTAATTATTTTCATAGATAGTTTTTTTTTTCGTAATGAGATAGAAAGTCTTATATTAATTATAATATATTTGAAACTATTCGCTGTACAATGAAAAAAAAATAATAAAGGGAATTAGAAAGGACGTATCCCGAGTTTTTAGGAACTGTTTGAATCTTAATTCAAACAGTTCCTAAAAACTCACACAAATTTGTCGTTATATACGTTGTACTTATTCCGCGTTTTACTTATTCCGTTTTACTTATTCCGCATGGAATTTCTACAATTTAATTAGATTTTATGTGAATGAACCATTAACTATGTAGACCTATTCTAATAGATTGATCCCAAAATAGCATATCCAAATTATAAGAAATCCTATAGAAAGCTACAAGTGCCGAATTTGTACCGTGTAAACTTCGATTTGTTCTAGTATGTGAATAAATTGCAAATATGGTCCAAGTAATAAATGCCCAAGTTTCCTTGGGGTCCCAATTCCAATAAGAGCCCCATGCTTCGTTAGCCCATACTGCTCCAGAAAGAATACCTATGGTTAAAAAAGTAAACCCTAAACTAATAACACAGAACTCCACTCAATAATCCAAACGCTGAATTAATTGATATTTATAATAATTTGGAAATGAAAGAAAAGAAGTGCTTTTAAAAACACTTCCTTTTTCGTTCAAGTATTCAATCTTCCCAAATAAAAATGACTTAATTAATATTAAAAAATTTTTGCTTCTAAAAAAAATATCGATATTTTTTCGAAATGTAATGATTAAAAAAGCGACTGATAATAACGAACCACATAAAAGAGCCGCATAGCTCAATAACATCATACTTACATGCATCATTAACCACTGAGATTGTAGAGCAGGTACTAATATTGCTGATTGATGCATTTTACTTGAAAGACCAGATGTAGCGAAACCTTGAGTAAAAATGGCACTTGGCGCGGTTATTGTGCTTAAATCATTTTTATGATTCCATAGCTTGGAAACCATATGAATAATGGAAAAACTCCATGAAAGGAAGATCAATGATTCGTATAAATTACTTAATGGAAAATGTCTCGAAGAAATCCAACGAATAACTAATAATCCTGTTAGAGAAAAAAAAGTAGCTAACATTCCTTTTTCCAACGAATGGCGTAATTCGATGATTTCGTGAACTGATAGAATCATCAAATGAATCGCAATCACAATTGAAACGATCGAAAAAGAGAGATGAGTTAATATATGTTCTAAAGTCGCAAATATCATACATAAAAAGGGTCTCATTACAGAATTGAAATCAGGAATTAAATACATTATAAGGTCCATTGTATCTCTTTTAGAGTATGCCGCCACTCGGACTCGAACCGAGATGCTCTAGCACTGCTTCCTAAGAGCAGCGTGTCTACCAATTTCACCATAGCGGCTTACTTGAAATAATAATAGTCAATTCCTATTGAATCGTCTAGATGTAGATTCTAGAATCCGATATAGTTATCCTTTAGGAAATGGATGAATAAGGGTTCTTTTAAACCCTTTTGTTTTGTTTAAACTAAAGTATTCTTTTCATTTCATTTTTAATGACACTTAAAAAACTTAGAAAGATCTTTTTTATAAAAAATAAATATAAATTAAATAAATAGGATGATTTTATACATATCAAAATATGATTACTAAATTTAATAAATTAAATTAGAAATTTAAAGACTTATTTTCTAAAAATCTTGTTTTTAACCTACTTTTTAATGTATTTTGTGTAATTTAATTAATTATTCTAATTATATAGTATATATATAGAATATATATATAATAATTATATTAATATTTGTTGTTTGTTATGTACATAATTTAAATATAGAATAGTAATTAGTAAACAAAACAAATTTCATTTGATCTTGAGATAGACATATAATAAAACAGTTTTAATATACATTATAATTACATTTTATTTCTTTTCCCAGTAGAAGTAGAAATTTTTTTCCATTAGGAAAAGAAATAAAATAATACATAATACTTAGAACCAAACTAGCAGACAGATAAGTTAATATTCGACATAAAATAGCTGCTAGTTCTAACTGATCTTGAGGAGTTAAATAAATACATAAGTTAATGAAAAATTTGCATATTCTATATATAGAAAAGTTCTTAAAATCACGGAAAAAAAATTATTCTAAGATTTTCTTATTTGTTTGCCGAACAAAAAAACTTTTTGAATTTCCCGTAGAAACTGACTTTGCTAAAGAAAAGGCTTTTATTGCAACTAAATTTCCCCTTTTCTTCCAAATATTTCTACGAATACGTTTTTTTGATATAGAAGTACGTTTTTTTGGAACTGCCATAAAAAAAAGAGTTCTTCCTTTTTATTGTTGTATGTGAAAGACATGTATTGATCAATATGGATCGTTTTTTTTTAGTTTTAGTCATTTTTTATATTATATTTAATTTCGTCGATAATCTTTTTTTTTTATTTTTTTAACAATACAAATTGTTTATATATACATGTGTGTTACATATATAATAAACTACGAAAAAATGGAAGAAAAATTAAAAAAAGGATTTTATAGTAGTTAATATGTTAAACAAGATATTCCGTTAGGGAAGAAAATGAACTTTCATTTTACGTTTTTTTTTTTATTTTATTAGTTCTAGAATATAAGAAGTAAGGATTTTTATAATTTATAAAATTTCTGATATTTTCTTATCTTATTGAATTTCAATCCAATCGATTTCATAAAAAATATAAATTAGGTAATAAAAAAAAATTACTAGAAGAATTAGTTGATTTATTGATGCAAACTATATATCCATATCCATATTCTACTGATATCGGTATAGTTATTTTTGCTTACTTTTCTTACTTTTTCTTTGCTTACTATAGTATATGATATGGTTATATATTACTGGAATACAATTCTAGTCTAGTGGCAAAATTTTTTTTAATATCATATCTCTTTTTTTATAAAAAAATCTTTTTTTACTTCAAAAATGAATAATATTTTAGTTAAAAAATTAATAACTAAAAAATTACTCTATATCGAGCTATTTGGGCAAAGCATTTTAGCAACAATTTATAACTTTTTCAAATTTTTTAAATATCCGAAAAAAAAATATGAAAAATGTAAAATTAAGAATATTTAAGGTTTTATATATATATATATATATTTTCATTTTTTTATTGTTTTCTTCAAAAACAATAAAAATTGGTGAATCGGAAATAATTATAATAAAAAAACGAAAATTTGTGTTTTTTTTATGGAACATACATATAAATATGCATGGATAATACCTTTTCTTCCATTTCCTATTACTATGTTAATAGGATTTGGACTTCTACTTATTCCTGCAGCAACAAAAAATATTCGACGTATGTGGGCTTTTCCGAGTGTTTTGATGCTAACTATAGCTATGGTATTTTCTGTTAATCTTTCTATTCAGCAAATAAACGGAAATTTTATCTATCAATATCTATGGTCTTGGACTGTCAATAATGATTTTTCTTTAGAGTTCGGACACTTGATTGATCCGCTTACTTCTATTATGCCAATATTAATTACTACTGTTGGAATCATGGTTCTTATTTATAGTGATAATTATATGTCTCATGATCGAGGATATTTGAGATTTTTTGCTTATATGAGTTTTTTCAATACTTCTATGTTGGGATTAGTTACTAGTTCGAATTTAATACAAATTTATATTTTTTGGGAACTTGTAGGAATGTGTTCCTATTTATTAATAGGTTTTTGGTTCACACGACCAATTGCAGCAAGTGCTTGTCAAAAAGCTTTTGTAACCAATCGTATAGGGGATTTTGGTTTATTATTAGGAATTTTAGGATTTTATTGGATAACGGGTAGTTTAGAATTTCGAGATTTGTTCGAAATAGTTACTAAATTAATTCATAATAATGGAGTAAATTCTTTATTTATTACTGTTTGTGCTTCTTTTTTATTCCTCGGCGCAGTTGCTAAATCTGCACAATTC
>JASFAX010000901.1:7500-10000 GCA_030737875.1 Allium sativum | reverse complement strand
TCTTTGGGAAGTATCACGATCATCCAATAAGAAGGGTTTCAATTTATTCAAATGAACGATTTGAACACCTATTGATTCTAACAACTGATTGCAGGGTTGATCATTCGGACTTTTCAATTCATAGATGTGGATCTCGGACCTATGAATGGGGGTATTCCCGATACTCACAAAGAAAAAGGGAAGTGATTTGGACAAAAAGGGAAGTGACTTGGACAAAAAGAGAAGTGACTTGGACAAAAAGAGAAGTGACTTGGACAAAAAGAAACGAAGTGACTTAGACAAATCTTGTTTGTCGATAGCCTCGGACCAATCAATCGAATATTGACTCATACGTAATCGATCGAACACTACTTGAAAACGGTTCTTCTGTTCAGAAACGAAATGTTCCAAATGTTCCTGTAAATTCTTGCTCCCATTGGACCATTTGTATCTATATGCATCAGGATCCCGATTCATGGATCTCTCGGTTCGAGAAATAAGAGGATCAAACCATTTCTTCTGAGTCTCTTTCAAATTCAATAAATGTTGGTTGATCGTATATTTCATTATAGTTATATGATTCAGAGTATCATTTCCTATTTGATCCCTTTGAATTCCATATTCGAAGTTGCGATTGGATCTATTCATTAAAAAGAATCGATTCGATACATTTCTTATGTACCCATAGATGCTATATTGGATTTGAATCAGATTTCGGATCAATCTATATTGATTGACTGCCTCCATGATGTTGTTGCTAGCAAATACCGCTGTTTTTAGTTTTGGATCTTCCAAATCATTCCCGCAGTGGATCCGGACCAATTTTTTTCTGATCCTTCGATAAAAAGATTCATTCTCCTCATAAAAAAGAGGAGGTAGAACCAATAAAGATTTCTTTTTCGATTCATCTCTGGAGTTGAATACCTCATTCAAGAATTTTTTTTGATCCAACCCGTAGGAATCAATAGAAAAGGCAAATCCCCTATGATACACCAGATCCGGCTCGGTTATTGATAGAGTGAATAGATCTGCCATTTCTTGAAATCTCTCTTCTGATTCAAAATCGTGGTGTAACGTGTATCCCCCTTTGTTCCGGTTATGGAATAGATGAAATAAATCCAAAAATGGATTTTTTTTCAAGAATGAAATCTTATTGGAACGGTCCATATCTGGTTCATCCTTCGGAACCATATCACATCCCGGATCTGATGAAATAGGATGAATTGAGACGGTATTTTGTAAATACGTAATTATCTTGAATATATCAACCATTTCTTTATTTTCCGATCGCCTGGAAGGGATAAAAGAAACATCTTGTTTTTTCTTCAAAAATTTCTGATCTCTAGTGGACCTCTCAGTAGGATTCGAACCCAGATGAAGTTCTGACCATCTGTCAGAGAAAAAAGAACGAATTGATCTTGTAGGATTCCCAAGAAATTCTTCGATTTCTTTCGGAAGCAGATGATTATTCATCTGCTTCTCACGTTTCGTGAATAGCCGGGACATTGAGGAAGATCCAAAAAGGCATTTCGGGAATCGATCTGATTCTATCTCTGTTCGTTCCGTTTGAAGAAAGGAAGGATCCCAAAGAATCGATCTTTCTTTTAGTTGCTGAATCTCTGTTTGATCGATCAATGTGTGATATTCTGAATCCTCATTTCTAATGGAATCGAAATGATCTCTGGATTGATCAGAGGATCCTTTCGATTGGCTAGAATCCGTTACTTGAACGAAAATAGATCTTGTGGAATCATATTGAATATTTGACAATACATTCCGTACCCTGCTAAAAAACCAATCCTTGTTTACCAACCACACATTGTCTAACCAAATCCAATTCTCTCTCGATACGTTCCTCAAAAAATCCGATTCGTGCTGATTCTTCCCCCAACTAACGAAGAGATCTTGGCGGAATTGCCACATATGAAATTGAGCACAATTTTGCAAAGAAATACCCCACTTGTTTCTCGAGAAGAGATGGGAAACGTGCTCAATATCATTTGATTGAATAGTTGCCTCAGCTCCTTGTTGTTTGAAGAAACCCTCCCCTTCAATTGGTCTTTTTTCACGAAAAGCAGACATGAGATAACAAATCAAGTCTTTCCCTAAGATTTCGAATAGCTGTCCCGAATTCAAGTTGATTATGTTTCGCTTCTTCCTCGGAGAAAGACGATCAAACAATTCCCAATCATGGTCCTTGCGGATCGGATCATCCGTATAGGATAAAAAAAGAAACTCCAGATATTTGCTATCTTTCTCTTTGAATGAGATCTCAATTCCAGCTACGGTTTCATTAGCTATCTTACAACTAGAATCCCTCTTTTTTCCGATCCGGTTCCTCCACCACTGCGAACCCCGGTTCGATTCAGGCATGATACACTTTTTATTTATTGGGAGAACCCAAGTACTCTCTTGCGGATCCATGAAACAACTCTCAGAAATCTTTTTCTCTTTTGGAAGATACAGGAGCGAAACAATCAATCTATTGATATTGGAAGACCAAAAAGATTCTTCCAATGTC
>JASFAX010000901.1:0-2500 GCA_030737875.1 Allium sativum | reverse complement strand
GATCCACAGTAATAATGAGAAAGATTTCTACATATTCGACCAAATCTATTGAGAATATCAGAATCTGAGAAATCGGCCCAGATTGGCTTACTAATAGGATGGCCCGATACGGTACAAATTTTACCCTTAGATAAGGATCCAATAAGAAGAATAACTGGGATTATGGTATCAAATTTATTAGTAATAGTATCTATTAGATATGAATTCTTTAACATTTTATTCCTTATAGCCAAAGAATTTTTTAGTAAACTTGCAAGATAACCCAAAAAATGGAAGGAATAGTTTGATAATTGATTTATATGGATCCTATATGGTTGAGACCAAAAGTTAAAATAATATTGCCAAAAATTGACAAAATGATATTTCCATTTTTTCATCAGAAAATGAGTCCCCTTTGAAGCAAGAATTGCTTTTCCTTGATATCGAACATAATGCACGAAAGGATCCTTGAAGAACCACAGAGTTCTATGAAAATAGTTACGACATACTACTAAAAAATATTCAATTTGAAGATGTTCTATTTTTCCATAGAAATGTATTCGCTCAATAAAAGTTCTAAAAGAAGTTAATCGTAAATAAGAGGATTGTTTACGAATAAGCACTAATAAAATTTCGCATTCAAATACATAAGAATTATATAGGAACCAAAAAAATCTTTTATTTTCTTTTGAAAAAACATAAATAGATTTCTTCTGAGTAATGGAGAGATTACTCCAATTATGGTATTCGTGAAGAAAGAATCGCAATAAGTGTAAAAAGGGAAGATCTTGAATCCCGCACTGAAGGATTTGAACCAAGATTTCCATATGTATGGGATGAGGCATTAATATATCTAAAACATAATTTAAATACAATAATTTGTCCTCTAAAAAAGGAAAAATTGAATGAATTGATCGTAAATTATGATATTTTGGTATTTCTTTTTTTTCTAAATAAGATACTAATCGCAAGGAAAATGGAATTTCCACAATAATTGCAAAACTTTCTGATATAATTTGAGAATAAAAATGAGAATAAAAAAAAATGTTGTGAGTGTGACCAATAAATAAATTTTGGTTAGAATAATTAACCGAAGAAATCAAAGAATTCTTTTGATAGATTCTAGTAATTAAACGTTTTACAAGTGATAAACTAGATTTATTATCATAACCAAAAATTTCTATGGGTTCATAAAAAATCAAACCATTTAAACCATGATCATGAGCAAGTGCATAAATATACTCCTGAAAGAGTAACGGATATAGGAAATATTGTTGCCAAGATCTACCTTTTTCTAAATATCCTTGTAATTCTTCCATTGACTTCAATTTCTACTTGAACCAGAAACAATAGGTATTTCTTGTATTATCAAATTATACATAGTGCAATACGGTCAGAACAGAGTATGTATCATGTATGAAAAAATATATACCCCGGAAATACAGAGTCCAATCAACAGATCTTTTTCCTCCCTCCTTCTACTATCCAATAGGTTTATCTTCGTTCTATTAATATTAAATAAATTATCAGGGGATAAAAAATTTTTTATTTTTGCAACCCGATCGCTCTTTTGACTTTGGAAATTTTTTTTGTCAGTATACTGTTTCTTCTACACATTAGTTTCCAATCCATAATAGAAAATATGGTAGGATTTTTTTTATTCTAAAAAAAAAAAGAATCAAAGGTCCATTTACAGGAGACCCCTTCCCCACATCAGGCACTAAGTTATTTTTAACGTTTAATTAGATCGGGAAATTATTCAAATTAAGAATAAAAGCTCGTTGCTTTTTTTTTATTTTTACCAGAATTAGAGCCATAGAGCTCTATCCATTTATTCACTAGACCAAACTCTAACTGTGAATTTCTTAAAAAAAAAAAAAATAAGAAAGAATATAATAAGAAATTCAAAATGAAAATTCAATTCCATTTTTTCTTATTATTACGACATGCGGTTTTTTCCATCCATTACCTTTCAGGATCAGTCGTGGTCTTATAGACTCTACCAAAAGTCTGGACGAATTCGTTACTTCATTCAAATGTGTAAAAAACCATAATCGCACTTAAAAGCCGAGTACTCTACCATTGAGTTAGCAACCCAGATAAATATGTATATACAAGTGGAAAAAATGGAATTGAACTATACAACTACGTAAAAACATTGAATTTTGAATTCAAAAGAAATATAAAGGAAAGATTAGATGATCAATTAAACAAAATAGGATTGGATTAAATTAAAAACAGATAAAAAAAATGTAAAAATTTACATTTAAGGACCGCCCCCCTTTTTTAGAAAATAGAAAAAATTTTTGATTTTCGTTAAAAAAATATATCTTATATAAAAAATAGTAAATTTGGCAAACCCATAATTTGAATGAAGTAAAGGAAAAACCCATAAATAAATAAGGATCAAAATAAACAGATCTATTTATCTACGATCGAATTATATTTGTTCGACACACCATTGTCAATATGAATAAATTGTTGAGAAAAAAATAAAATAAAAAAAAATTACATAAAATAA